>CM048747.1:393973774-394073774 GCA_026315105.1 Locusta migratoria
TCGGTGGGAAGTATCCAGATAACCCGGACGGTGTAACACTGTGCCAAGATGTGCTGGCCGTGCACCAAGGCATGTTTAGCCACAGGGTAATCCTCATTACCAACAAACACTGTCTGCCTGTCACTGTTCATGTGAATGGACCATTTGTTGCTGGTCATTCCCACATAGAACGCTTCACAGTGCAGGCATGTCAGTTGGTAGATCACGTGGGTACTATCGCAATTGGCTCTGCCTTTGATCGTGTACACCTTCCGGGTTACGGGACTGGAGTAAGTGGTGGTGGAAGGGTGCATAGGGCAGGTTTTACAACGGGGGCAGTTACAAGGGTAGGAGCCAGAAGGTAGGGAAGGTGGTTGGGGATTTCATAGGGATGGACTAGGAGGTTACGGAGGATAGGTGGGCGGCGGAAAGACACTCTCGGTGGAGTGGGAAGGATGTCATGAAGGACGGATCTCATTTTGGGGCAGGATTTAAGGAAGTCGTATCCTTGCTGGAGAGCCACATTCAAAGTCCGCTCCAGTCCCGGAAAGTATCCGGTGACAAGAGGGGCACTTCTGGGATTCTTCTGTTGAAGGTTCTGAATTTGGGGGGGATGAGGAAGTGGCTCTGGCAATTTGCTTCTGTACCAGATTAGGAGGATAGTTGCGGGATGTGAAAGCTGTTATTAGGTTATTGGTGTACTGGTTCAGAGATTCGGGACTGGAGCAGACTCTTTTGCCACAAAGACCTAAGCTGTAGGGAAGGGAACATTTGACGTGGAATGGATGGCAGCTGTCATAATGCAGGTACTGTTGGCTGTTGGACTGATGGAGGTTGAAATCGAGGAAAGTGGCATGGGATTTGGAATAGGACCATGTGAATTTGATGGGACCAAACGAGTTGAGGTTGAAGAGGAAATTCTGGAGTTCTTCTTCACTGTGAGTCCAGATCATAAAGATGTTATCAATGAATTGATATCAAACTTTGGGTTGACAGGCTTGGGTATCCAGGAAAGGTTCCTCTAAGCGTCCCATGAATAAGTTTGCGTACGAGGGGCCCATCCTGGTTCCCATGGCTGTTCCCTTTAGTTGTTGGTATGTCTGGCCCTCAAAAGTTGTGGGTTAGGATGAAGCTGGCTAGGGAATTAAGGAAAGAGGTTTTAGGTAGGGAAGTGGGTGGTCGGCGTGAAAGGAAATACTCCATCACAGCAAGGCCCTGGGCATGTGGGATATTTGTGTATAAGGAAGTGGCATCAATGGTTACAAGGATGGTTTCTGGAGGTAACAGGCTGGGTAAGGATTTCAGGCGATCGAGGAAGTGGTTGGTGTCTTTGATGAAGGATTGGAGACTGCACATGATGGGTTGAAGGTGTTGGTCTATGTAGGCAGAGATTCGTTCCGTAGGGGCTTGGTAACCGTCCACAATGGGGTGGCCGGGATGATTGGGTTTGTGAATCGTGGGAAGTAGGTAGAAGGTGGGAGTGCGGGGTCTCTCTGGGGTCATGAGGTTAATGGAGTTAGATGAAAGGTTTTGTAGGGGGCCTAAGGTTTTGAGGATTCTTTGAAGATCTGCTTGGATGGGATTGCCATGGAAGGCGTTATATGTGGTACTATCTAAAAGCCACATACTCCTGCCGATCAAGTAACACGGTCGTGGATCCCTTGTCGGCTGGGAGAATGACGATGGAATGGTGAGCCTTCAGATTACGGATAGCTCCCCCAGACCATGCTTAGAGAGAAAGGGGAAAGAAAACTCTTTCCAATATAAGTAGAGGCACAATACTGTATGGTGACAGCTCAGATTGACCTCAGCCCTCACCAGACCACGATCCTGGATGCGCCACTGGATGTGGCAGTTTATTTCTGTGCCTCAGTACATTTATATGCAGAGTATCATAAATAACAAAATGAAATTCAGTCTCTTATGGAGAGAAGATATCCAAACATATGATGTCTATATAAAATTTCTCACAAATTAGTTTCCTTGAAGTGGAATGAAATATTTCACATAGAAAGAGGTGGGCATGCCACAAGGATTCATCTGTCGTATATTGAACCAATATCTGGAGAATGTAATGAGATATTATTGTGCTCTCCATTTTAAATAAAATTTTGATATCTCCTCTGAATTTTGTACACTGCTAGGCATAAGCTAAAATCAAACAGATATAAAGTCTATGCATTTTATTTTTACCTCTGCAAGCTCTTTAAAATATGTTGCAATACTTTAATTAATTTGATTCTGCACAGTAACTGTGATGAAAAATGAAACTAAAATAAAACCTTCACCAAACAAAGATTTCTTCTAATAAAATACTGGGGTTGATATGATTTTGAGAACCTAGTTGTTCACTATTATCATGCAAATGGCTCAGGCATCCTGATGACACTTGAAGCAATGAAGGTAAATGACATTTAAAAATAAAATGAATGCAGGAGAAATTTGCATTTGAAGATGCTAAGAATGAACTTAAAAATGCACTATTATATCTGTTCAACAAAACTTTCAGAGCTGTGACAATATCTTCCTTTTCTGTGATTGGTAGTGGCTTTTAATCATTTTTTAACCATGGTAAGTTTATAAGAATATATTTGCTGATGGAAAACGGTTGGGGGGGGGGAGGAGCAATGTTCAGCTGTTTTAATAGACACATTGCAAATGACACAGAGACATTGTTGATCTTTGTTTTCAGTCATGGTGGGATTATTCTAATACTTGTGAAATGAAATGCAGGAGAGGTACCAACAGGGAGAGTTTTTTTGTTAGAACCAATTTATGGTGATTCGTTATGGGTTACCCATCATCAGAATTACAAAGTATCACAGATGTGATTTACAGGTATATATACAAAACCTTTGTCACAAGCACAATGTATGGCAGTCTGTGACAAATACCTGTAAGAACTGAAAAATTTTCTATCGCACATCAAATTTACAAAGATTTGTGACTTATAAATGTTATTGGTGAGTAAATGACGACTATAAACATAGTTTCATGACCTCCGAACCAAGAAGCTTTGCTGTAGTTAAAACTACAATTACACTCAGACCAGATACTACTTGCATATTAGGCACATCTGTACAGTAACTTGGAACTTCAGAGCTCTGCAGTGGATAGTATTAGGGAACAAACTTTCATCATTTAAAGAACATATTTTATAAACTGTGATGATTTGCCATGAATAAAAAGTGTAGATGTGCCAGTCCACACAACTGATAGTTCTGATATTAAAAAAAAATGATTTTGTAGCATATCGTGATATCGAACACAATTTTCATAACCTAAAAATTGATATTCTATATAAATATTGCTATCACGTGCTATCGTTCACAGATGGATATCTCATGAAGCAAATGAGATTTCATTCTGCTCTCAACTATAAAAATATGTGATTGGTTATTTACGTTTCATACACAACTGTGTGCGATCTAAAATCAAACATTTGGAAAGTCTATACAATATGTCTTTACCTACGCAAACTCTGTACAATATGTTGCAATACTTGACTAAACTGGATGATCCACATTAACTGTGATAAATAATGATAGTAAAATCATGCCTTCACCATGTGGGAAGATATCAATCTGTAAGATGTCAAGTGAATGCCGTCTTTGTGTGTGTGTGTTGTTTCCTCCTCTCTCTCTCTCTCTCTCTCTCTCTCTCTCTCCACTTTTTTTTAATTTTATTTATTTTTATTTTTTTATGATTTTCGTGAGATTATATTGTCAGTTGTCATTCCTATGCAAATATTTAGAAAAATCAACAACAAAAATTGCAAAATGAGGCCATAGAGGTGGCAAGAAATGTCATGGTTGTTTTCACTTATTTATGTGTACTTGCCTTTGCCAGTTTCCATGTTTTGCGCCATTGCTCAAGTACTGCTCCTATCCCAACTTTTCCTCTTGCCTATCCTTGGTATATACTGCTCTTTGTTCTTTCCTAAATATATTCTGCAAATATCTTTTGACACCTATAGCAACATTAAGAAAAATTGTCATTGGCACTGGGTGAGAGGGAGACGGGGTCAGGAGGGGGGTAGGGGGTGGGAGGGAGAGAGATATATATGCAGGGCAGTATTTCAATATGGAAACAATGCTGTGGCAAGTATTTTAGTATTTGAGGGAAGAATTTGTGAAAGAGACAAGGAATAAACATTGGCAATTTTAATTTTAAAAAAAATTATTAACAAGGTTAGTTACTGCTTAAAAAGACATATTATCTCTCTGCATTTAGTAGTTTCAGATACTAATGAGTCTTCCAGCCTAAAGCATAAATAAGATTATTTTGATTAACAAAATGCAAATAATCATGTGCACGAGTATAACTTAATTGAAGTGCTAATTAAAATGACTATACTCTGATCTGTATATGTAAATGGAATGGGTACCTTTAAAAACTGAAATTTGGAAATGCAAGAAACTTCAAAGTCCTATGAATATACATTGACAGAAAATTTTTGTGTAGTACTGCATGCACTGAAGATAACTTTGGTACTACTCTAAATCACTGTTATTGCATATTATGTAAAATACATTAATGATAAATATCTTTATTACAAAAAGAACTTGTCTTTTTTCCGCAGGCATATTAACACTCTTAACTTTACATACCTTTTTGTACAGTCCTCATTGTGGTTTGCTGTTGAAGTCTTCTGAGAATTTATATTCACCTCATCAAAAGTACTACAAGGGTAAATTGAATATATACAAGACTTTCTTAATTATTGAAAAATGAAAGGCAAATATAATTTATTTTTCTACACAGTTTCCTTCTCGAGGCTGGAACAAAGTTTTTGTTCCAGAATTGTAGAGCAAAAGCGGCCCGTAACAGGAACCAGATGCTCATAAATACCTTCACACCATTCTCTTGGAATCATTTTCCTTCTACAGATTCTTTAAGTGGCCCAAGTAAATGAAAATTGCAGGACAATAGGTCCAGACTTTCAGGAGGATGATAAAGTTGAGTCCAGTACTTTGCTTATGATTGAAGTAAATTAAAAGCTATAAAAACCAACAGCCACAACAATAATGATTTTATTAACTGCCAACCAGTTTCAGCTCCTCATAAGTGCGGCCATCAAGACATCCAAGATTAAAATGTGATCTAAATGGCTGAATTAAACTGGATTCACAGCTTCTATACACATGTGTACCATCCACATACAAGATGACAACTGTTGATTATGCATCACTCACTCACTAAACGTCAGTGAGTAAAATGCCCCAGTGGTCAAAGATAACACTTGAAAGGACCTTTCCAGCTGACATTATAGTTGTGGATTTCACTGAAGCTGTCCCCACTTTCCTGTGCTACTCCATATTATCTTGTTTCGACTCAGGTGTGTGTTTTTGTTACAGGTGAACAATCTGACTCAAAACTGACTCACGTTTTGCTAACCTTAAAATAGTCATTTGTGGTGATCACTTGACAGCTGCCATAACATTTTCCAGTGTACACTGCAATTTCAGATACATTCACTCCTCAGTTTTATTCACAAATTTCACTGTCATCATGAATGTTTTTGTGTATAATGAAGTTCTGAGGACACCAAATCCTTCCCTCCTTTAAACTCTCTGTCAGATAGTGTTTTGTCCCTGAATTGCACACTCAGTCTATATAATTTGCAGTGCTAGAACTCGCTTCACAAGCAAGAAATTCAATAACAGTGTGATGCTCCAACATCATGAAGCTTACTGATGAACTGATTGGAAATGTGGAACAGCCAGCTGTCCTCACTTCTCCCCCCCCCCCTCTCCCCCCAACTATTCTTATTAACCATACATCTAAGAATGGAAAGTCCATGTTGGAATTAACACTATAGTAATAAGGACAGTTTATAACTCACTGTAGAGATGTGATGATGAGCTGTGACAGGCACATATAAAAATTACACACATACAACACTTCAGCTCTAGCTCTCGGCCATTGGCCTTTTTCAGTAAATAGGAACATCCACGCAATCACTCAGGCACACAATACAGTCAACACAACCATCATCTCCAGCTGCCACACTTCAAGTCACACTCTGCACTGTGGAAATAGAGGAGGGGGGGGGGTATAGGAAGGTTGCATCACGGTGGTGGGGATGGATACAGTATGGCCTTGCAGAGCGATAGCTGAAGTGTGTGTGTGTGTGTGTGTGTGTGTGTGTGTGTGTGTGTGTGTGTGTCACATTTCGTCATTGTCTTTGTGGTGAGTTGCAAATTGTCCTTATTACTATATTATTAACCATGTATATTTCATTTACCCATGTGTTTTTGTATTGTGGCATGTGGTTTCGACAGATGACTTCTTAGTGAAATTATCTTGACTTTGGAAAATGAGCCCTATTCCTTGACCCTTCCTCTTCCTCACTACCATTTTGTAAGAGTATACATAGGTAATTAATCTTTAAATATCTTGTTCTTTGTTTGATTCTAGGGAGACTTCTATTTGCTGGATACAATGACTATACTGTTAATGTTTGGGATTCTCTAAAATGTGTAAGAGTGACATTGTTGTATGGTCATGAGAACAGGGTTTCTTGCCTGCAAGTGTCACCTGATGGAACAGCTCTTTCTACAGGAAGCTGGGATTATACTTTACGGGTAAATTAATTCTACTCAAAATTTTAAGAATAGTTCCTTAAGAATTCAATCTGTTTATGACATGTAAGCCATTTAACATCCAAAAATGTAGAAGACGCATTTAAAGTGATGAAAATTGATCTATTTCTATTTTTAAAATACTTTTTTGTTGATAAATAGTTGAAGTAGGTATGAGCATATAACATAGGTTTCCAAATCTCTCAGTGGCTTCAAGACTTCTTAAGTAATAGAACCCATTATATTTTTCTCCAAGGCAAGTGTTCATCGTAGTCAAGGGTCTTATTAAGTGTGTCCCAGGACTGCTCTTATTCTCTGACTGAATAAATGATCAGACAGACAGGGTGAGTGTACTTTGTGTGATGGTGCTGTTATGGTATATGGAAAGGAGTCTCATTGGGTGACTATTATGCTACAACAAGGCTAAAAATTCTTGCTTTAAATGTAGGACAAACAATACTGTAATTTGAATTTAACAATAGTAATATGCTGCTTCACACAATTGTTTTGATTGAATATGTTGCTGTCACTTTGCAGAACGATATGAAATGAAGAGAACTTGTAAAGAACACTCATAGGAAGAGTGGATGGTCAACTTCATTTTATTGAGAGAAATTTTGGCAGATGTGATTCATCTGCAAAGGAGACCACATATAGGCCACTAATGTGTCTCATTCTTGAGTTCTGCTTGAAAGTTTGGGATCCCCATTAAGTCAGTTTGAAGGAAGACATAGAAGCAATTCAGAGACAGGTTGTTAATATTTGTTTGATCGACGTGTGTTACAGTGATGCATCTCTGAGTTGGAAACTATTGGAAGCAAGGTGATATTCCTTTCAAGAAATACTACTGTGGAAATTATAGAGGGTCTGGCATGTGCATCTGACTTTTGACGACAACTTAAATTTCACAAAATGATCACAAAGATAGGAAAAATTAGGACTTGTAAGGCGTCATCTAGACACTTATTTATTCTATGCTCTATTTGGGAGTGGTACAGGAAAGAAAATGACTATTACATCTACATCATCACTCTGCAATCTATGGCAGAGGGTTCATCGAACCATTTTCTAGCTATTTATCAAACAAAAACCTCTTTCTTTTAATGACTGCCACCTCTAACTCATGTATTCTTTCATTGATGCTCTCTTCCCTGTATCGTGGTGATAGAAAACAAGCTGCCTTTCTTTGAATTTATTCGATGTCCTCTATCAATTTTATCTTGTAAAGATTCTGCAGCAGTATTGTAGCAGAAGGTGGCCAAGTGTTCTGCCAGGAAAGCAAGTCTTTAGTTTGCCTTCCCCCATATATTATCTATTCGGTCTTTCCTGTTAAAGTTTGTCATAATTGAATGTGTGGAATTTATTGTATAAACAAAATTTTATGCATTTATATTATAAATAATGAGGATGATCTCAGATTTTTTTTCTTTTACAGTTAATTGCAACTTTTTGCACCATATAAATATCTTGTCTAGATCATTTTGTAATTTGTATTGATATTGTGGTTTTATTTGAAAGCAAATTAGTGTCATTTGCAAACAATGTAAGAGGTTTGCTCAAATTAACTCCTAATCATTTTTATACATTCAGAGAGCCTGATACTTTCTTGAGAAATGCCTTGTTCGATAATTATCTATTACTACAAATTGCAATCTTCTTGAGAAAATCATGGATCCAGTTTCATAACTGAGATAATACTTCATAGGGAGACAGTTTGCTTCCTTGTGAGTATGGTGTCAAAAACCCTCTGGAAATATTGAATCAATTCTCGATCTCCAGTCAATAGCCCTAATTACTTAATGAGATTAAAGAGCTAGTTCTGTAGCATAAGAACAGTATTTTCTGAACCCATGTTTGTTATGTATCAATAGATTGTCTTCAAGATGATTCATAATGTTGGAACGGAGTATATTCTCCAGATACAGAGCAAGACAGGAGGAAAGATACCGTATATTTCCACAGATAAGACAACCTTCAGATAAGACAAGGTGCAAATTTTCATCAATATTTTTTAGTTTAAGCATATATCTGGCCTATAAGATGCCCCCAAGTTACTGTATTTACCCGAATGCATGCGACACTTTTTTCCCAGTTTTTGGGCTCTAAAAATACGCCTGCAACTTTTGTTAGATTCGGAAGCAAAGCTTCAGGAAGTTCCGAAAAGTGTCATTACAAACCGCCATAAATAATTTTCTTGATTGGTACACCTAGATTTCACCCTTTGTTGCAGTGTTTGCAGTCAGCTTTTGAACTTTTGTGCGTCTAGTGCTACGTTGTATCCAATCGTGAAGAAGCATGTTTCCTTTTTACACCGCGAAGTTAAAAAAAAAGTAGTCATTTCCTTTGGCGATACGACATTTAATCACGCCGATGCACATATTATGCGGGTGAAAACACATGAAATTGCCCGAGCACAGAAGATAAAAGATTTCGAAGGAAGCCGCAAGTGTTGTGTATAGCTCGGAAATATTTTAACCCATTCACTGCTCCGTAAGTAAATATACTCTAATTGTTTTAGTGCAACTCTGGATACCTGTATTAAGAAATTCTTTTTGACAAGCAACATTTGTAAAATCAACTGCATTGTAAATAATTAATTATCTTTCTATTTTGTGGCATATAGGTTGTCATATGTACCATTGTCCACTCATTAAATTAATAAAACTTGAAAAGCGAAATTTTTTTTTTTTTTTTTTTTTTTTTAAATTTGCAAAACTTTGTTTTCATAAATCTTTCCTCCACAATGTAAATTTCATCAGAGTAATATCGCAGATGTGCTGCATAGTGCGGCTATAGCGAGGCTACGACGATATATTATGAAAGGATATGTATGAAATAAGCGAATGTTTCTGAACTGGAGATTCACGCGATATGCGCCCTCACATGCTAAATTAAAATTTTTGTCCTATACCTAACTTAACTTTTTGCTTCTCTCTCTCTCTCTCTCTCTCTCTCTCTCTCTCTTTTTTTTTTAAGTCATGAGGGTGCACAGCCTCTGAATCTATGATTCAGAAACACTAAATCGATTTACAGTTGTAAGTTCTATATATATAATTTCAGGCCAAGCTACTTCACTGTAAGCTTTCTTGTAAATTACGCAGAAAACTGCATTATTAGGTTCCTGCTAATAACATCCTTTAAAATCACGATATATTCATAAAAATCATAACATTCGCCTGTTCAATACGTATCATTTTGATACTTAACCACTTCAATATATATAGTTTAGAGGTCAAAGCTGCACTATGCAGCACATCTACAAAATTACCAATTTTTGATTGAAATTTAATCTAATTTTGGTGTCGTCGTATAACACGACCTCAGAATTTTGGGCCTTTTTTTTTTTATGATTCAGCCATCGTCTTATCTGCAGAAATATACGGTACATGCTTTAAGGGGTGATACTACTGATTATTCTTAACTAAATACTTCTAATAGACATATGCCTTTTTCTTAACCATTTCCGGGTAAACTAATGAAACCAGCTAGTAATGGTAAAAATGTAGCATTGTCTTTACTAACTGTGTCAATACGCAGTTCGCTTGCACATGGTGCAATTGTTTACCTCAGATTTCAGCCTGGCAGTGCTTGATGCAGTGCACAGAACTATAGTGTTGTTACCTGGACAAAGAAAAAATATTGTGGATCTTCACACATGAAAAGTATGCTGACATGATGTTGGTGTGCAGTTTTTCCAATGGGAATCCCAGAGCTGCTGTGTCTCACAGACTACATGAACGTGGAACACTTCACAGGGTAACTGTTATTTCTGAATGTCCCATACAGCAAACTCTTAATGAAGCTAAGAACATTTTTCAAGTAGTGGATTGCAGTTCAGCTGTTAGCTGTAGAAGAATTGCTGCCCAACATGGTATTCCACAAACATGAGCGATATGAACAGTACACCAACAAGGTCTGTCCCCATTTCATCAGCAGAGTATACAACATCTGCATGAAGGAGATGCTGCCACCCAGCAATAATTCAGCCAATGGATCATTGCCAATGATCTATTAATTCCACATATCCTCTTTAGTAATGAGTCTACATTTGCCTGCAACAGAATCAACATCATGCGTAACTCTCACGTATGGGCAGATGAAAATGTGCACGCTACTGTGGAAATGAATGTTCATCGATGCTTCTTAGTCAACGTGTGGTGCGGTATTATTGATGACCGTCTTAATAGGAAACGGTATCTTGATTTTCTTCAAAATTTGTTACCAGACTACGTGGAGATTCTCCATTTGGCAATAAGAGTTCATGTGTACTTTTGATCATGATGGAGCTCCTACACATTCCATATGGCCAATGCTCATTGGATCAGTTCTTGTGGAGTCATTGCTTGGCCTCCGATCTTACCCCATTGGATTACTGTTTATGGGGGTTGCTGAAGAGCGAAGTTTACAACTGCAGAGGAGACACAAGAGAGGAACATCTTGCACATATTTTACATGTTTGGGTTCAAATAAAGGAATGGAGAACTGAGCTCTGATCAGCAACACACCACCTCTCTACAAGAGCAGCAAAATGCATTGTTGTTGATGGTGGACTGTTGTTTGAACATCGTTTGTGAGGAAAGATACGCAATTAAACAAACCATAAAATAGCAGTATCTTAATTTACTGTCACCTGCACTTTTAAGGTCCTAGCTGTTTTCATTGGTTTACTGGAAAATGTTTACATAAATGGCATGTGATTATTAGAAGTCTTTTTGTTCAGAATCACCAGTAGCATCACCCCTTAAATCACGTAACTTTCCTCCAGACTCAACCTGTATGTCAGTAATATGAAGCAGTAAATCACTGGATTATGCTTCTTTATTTTCTTGTGTATTGGTATAACCAATTTTTTAGTCCTGGTTCTGCCATTGAGCAAGCAGTTGTATATGATCACCAAATGTGGAGACATTACATCAGCATATATATTAGTGGTACATCCATATGGTGACTTGCAGAGTATTTATGTAGAAGTATAAGTGCATTATTTTATGAAAAGTTTCAGCTTACAATTAATATTGTGTGCAGGATCGTTAATATGCAGCAGACACACATTTCCTTTTTCAATGACTCTGCCCCCCCCCCCCCTCCTCAAAATAAATAAATAATCTTCTATTTCAAAAAATCCTTAATCAAGTCTCAAAATTTTACTTGATATCTGTGTCACATAATACATGTAACTGACTGGAGTGGATGGCTATTTGGAGTTTTGATTGTGGTTGTCATAGATGAGACCTCTATCACTTTATTCTTTAAGAGATATGATATATTATAGTTAGAAGGCATGTGGGGAAGGGTGTAACTCAGTTGCAAGTTATGTGTAGAATCAAGTCAGGATTGCAGTGTGTCCTGGAGCCTAAATTTTAGCAATTTCTGCTGTTTCTCAATGCCACTAGTAACTATATGTCATATTCGCAGTCATTTAATAGGGGCAATAGTCCTGAAATTTCCTTTGTAAATGAAAATATTAAAACATAACCAAGCATTTCTTCTTTTATAAGTTTATAAGTGGCATCTATTCTTTCGGGCGCTTGATATATACAGGGTGAATCACCTAACACTTCCACCACAATATTGCGGAAACGGAAAGTGCAATTGATGTGCGGTTTTCACAGAATGGATTGGTAGTCAGGGGCTTGTATTTTTAGCCAACAAACAGATTGTAATATTACTTAGAAAGTGTACTTTTTATGAAAACATACAGTTTTTTTTAAATGGAACAATTGTTGTTTCTATCACACACTGGAATTTTTGACACCAGCTGTGTACAAAGATTTTAATTGACATTTTTATCACATTTAGTTTGGCAGGTACAACCATTCAAAGTTTTGGGGGCAGAGCCTACGACAGCGTAATTGACTGGCTGGTGGTCATGAGACAGTGGGCCATGTTCCAGGGGCTAACCACTCGGCCAGTTAGCTACGTTATTGGTGCCTCCACCCCCAAAACTTTGAATGGTTGTTGCTGCCAAACTAAACATGATAAAAATGTCATTCAACATTCTTTATACACAGCTGGTGTCAAAAATTCCGGTGCATGATAGAAACAATCATTGTTCCATTTGAAAAATTGTATGCTTGCATAAAAAAATACACTTTCTAGGTATTTTTACAATCTGTTTATTGGCTAACAATATGAGTCCTTGACTACCAATCCATTCAGTGAAAACCGCACATCAATCACACTTTCCATTTCCACAATATTTGCGGTGCAAGTGTGATTCATCCTGTATAACTTATATAAATGCCAGTGACGGACAATGATCCTTTCTTCAGTGTGGAGGCACTCCTAGACCCTTACTCTTACAGGAATTAGTTTACAATAACATTGAATTGGCTCTCCAAGTGCACAAACGAGAGAAAGAGTTTGATGCCAAAAAGGAGGTGGTTACGGCTGGCTTGGTAGACACTGGTGAAGTATTCATTTCTACACCTAACAGAAAAACTGACGTGGCTAGTGTGGATGTAACCATTCTTATTTTGACACTTCGCAGCACATCAAAACTGAATTAGAAGTACTGTTAGACTTCATCAAATCAGGATCACCAATTATATGTGATCACATATACATGTGACAGTGACAGTGACTGTGACTGACTTTAGATAGAACACTCAAGGAATAACTAAGGAATAATTATAAGAAACAAACAATAAACACTATGCAGCACGTATCCAGGGAATATTCAAATAATTGTACTGCACTGTACCACAGAATGTATATATTGTGTCACTACAGATTTAACACCTGTTAACAAACACAGCAAGACACTCGTGTACCATAATTGAGGAGTTTCTCTCAACTTTCGTGTCTTGAGCCATTTAGTGCTTAAGGAAAAAACTCCCATTCAGAAAGCTTCACAGATGCCCCATCAAGTCTCTCTCACTGCTTTGTCTGTCGGCATAGTGCTTATTTATGCCTTCTGCAGTAGCTTAAAAACTGATCATTTTAGAGTATGTTTGTGGTGTTTTAATGGATTGCCATGTAATGGAACTAACGTAAACCTATTTTAAATAGTTAAACAGGTGAGAAGAAAGTTTGTAGTTATATAAATTTATTTTGTCAGTTATTTGTGTTATATATTTAATATTCATGTGATTTTCTTATTTTCAGGTGTGGGCTTAGTCATTAGAGTAGGTACTGTCAAACCAAAGATTTGCATTTATTAAGTTTGAATTATTATTATAAAGTCTCTTGTATGTTTGTCCTTAAGCACAAAAACTGCTTCAAAGTACTAGTCTCCCAGTAACTGACAAATAAGATTCATTATATATTGAATTGCTGTAGTTACTGGCCCATAGAAGAAATGTAATTGCTGTATGTGGAAGTTAGTGTGAAATGTAATGTTTGAAATATATGTAGAACTGAATAAAATTATTTCAGTCAGTAAAAGTGTTTATCATTGCAAGTCTGCTACAATAAATACACCAATGTACCTTTTGTATTTCTCTTTATTCTTGCTTAAAAAAAAATAAAAATCAGCAATTGATCTGCTTACAATGATGTAACAATCTGAAGAGTGAGTAAACAGAAACACTTTCAATACTTTAACATTTAATTATCTGGCCTGGTTATGATCAGTTAGTGTTAAACAATTTATGTTTGAAGAAAAATTATAACTACAATAGTTGTAATGGCACATATTAACAAGAGAACACTTTCAAAGTGTAAGATTAAAATCTTAGAGACATACAAGAGTGTAATAAAGAGTATAGTTGGCAGTACATAGTGTTTAAGGCTGATCTCTACCTCTGCGCCACTAGAACATTTGCAAACAAGATGGAAAATACAGTATCAGTCAGTAACTTTTTATCTCAGTAACAAAAAACTGGAGTTCACCCTTCCAATGTATAATCTTAAACTGACTGTCAAAAAGTACACAAAAATATCCTACAATCGCAAATTTTTATGTTCTGATTTTCTTATGTGTCGTTAGAATCAGTTAAAATAGTTTGCTAGTTCAAAAAGCCTGTGATTCCCGAGGAATTTTTCTAGCTATGGTCTTGTAATTCATAAACTACGTCTTTTATGATATCAATCGTTATTACCATTGTTAAAGTACATGAAATATGTAAGAATTTAAGCCCAACCGGAAATCCATAATTCCAGTAGTTTCCTAGATATGAAACATCAAACATTGGCTATGGTTTTTTTTAATCAAAAATGGAAATTTAAAATTTGCTCTTGTTTTTAGCTCTTTCAGAGAGAAGATATTTGTATCTTTTATATAAGTGACAGAAATTTGTGCACCTATAATATTCTCTACAGGGTCACACAATAATACACATGAATGAAATAACGTTAAATACTACTTGCTGAGGATGCAATAGTGTGGCATCAAAGAGTAGACACTCTTATGTGTGAAAAATAAGTGACTGTAAATTGAACTCCAATAATAACAAGCAATGATGTTTTATTTATTCAACAGTATTGTTCTAAAAATAAGGACTTAGAGAAACTCAGACTGAAATGTCCTTTCGAATGAAGTTCACTTTAAAGGTAAAGCAGTCAACAATCCGAAGATTGGTTTGAACACCACAGTGCTTTACTAGGCATGGTCCTGTTTGGAGGTGATATGCCGTTGCCTTCCTCCGACCTTCGAACTGACTTACACAGCCAGTTATAGGGGGACCTACAGTTTAACGTGGGTTCCGAACCACGGTGCTACTCGGTATTTTTCACATGAGCAGTACTGCCAGAGGTGAAAGAAGTGGAAAGTGACAGATAAAAATCCTAGGACCTGGCGGGGATCGAACCCGCGATCTTTGGATTTGTAGTCTGGCACTCTACCACTGTATTATAAGTTTGTTATTAAGTGTTATTACATGACACAGTTGAAAGTGTTTTAAATATATGTGTAATCAAGATCGGGCATTATTCATTTGAGAAGTCTAGGAAGTTTCTTCTGTCCAAAGTATTTCTCATTGTGAGTAGGAAAAGAAGCTGATGCCGAGTTACATCTGAGGAGACCGATTAACGGGGTCCTCATTCTTTAACTGAAGACTTGAGGCAACATGGAAAGAAGAATATGCATATTAAGGTAAAGTGACAACTTAGATTGGTCACGGGAGTGTAATGCCACCAGCAAAATAATTTTGTTTGGCATTATAGTCACACCTGAGACACTGCAAGATTTGGCGCCCGCTTTAATGACACAAATAATGGAACAATTTTAGGAAGGGGAAACTATTTGAGGCATAGAAAAAAATTGGAAAAATATTGTAATACAAAAGACTACTAACGGTTGTCATGGGCAACAACAAAATTGACAGCCAAGTGCCATAAATTGCAATGTGCTGTAAAAAGAAAAAAAAATTGAAAGTAAAGTGTAGAGTTTTATGATTCTCTCTCTCTCTCTCTCTCTCTCTCTCTCTCTCTCTCTCTCTCTCTCTCTCTCTCTCTATATATATATATATATATATATATATATATATACTTACCAGGCGAAGGGGCACAGGCAGTAATAGCAACAAATAAACACACAGACACAAAAATGCTAGCTTTCGCAGCCTAGCTGCTTCATCAGGCAGAAGGGAAGGAGAGGGAAAAGGAAATGATGAGGGTTTTAAGGAAGGGGGTAAGGAGCCATTCCAATCCCGGGACAGGAAAGACTTACCTTCGGGGTAAGTCTTTCTTGTAAGTCTTTCCTGTCCCGGGATTGGAATGGCTCCTTACCCCCTTCCTTAAAACCCTCATCATTTCCTTTTCCCTCTCCTTCCCTTCTGCCTGATGAAGCAGCTAGGCTGCGAAAGCTAGCATTTTTGTGTGTGTGTGTTTATTTGTTGCTATTACTGCCTGTGCCCCTTCGCCTGGTAAGTGTACTTATCTATTTTTTATGTATATTTTTCCTGTTAGGAATTTTTCCTCTATTATATATATATATATATATGTGTTTATTAAGACAAAAAATTCCTAGCAGGAAAAATAAAATATAAAAAATAGACGAAGATTACTCACCAGGCGAAGGAGCACAGGTGTGACAGCATCACAAATAAATAAATGAATACACACACACACACACACACACACACAATCGCAACCCAGTTGCGTCTTCAGGCAGTAGGGAAGGAGAGGGAAAAGGAAATGATGAGGGTTTTAAGGAAGGGGGTAAGGAGCCATTCCAATCCCGGGAGAGGAAAGACTTACCTTGGGGGAAAAATGGAGGGTAAACAAATGCACACATGCCCACACAGACACAAGTACACCTAGGCAGACATACTGTAGAAAGCAAAGAAGTTAATATATGTAAAAAATAGATGAAGTACACTTACCAGGCGAAGGGGCACAGGCAGTAATAGCAACAAATAAACACACAGACTCACACACACACACACACACACACACACACACACACACACACACAAAAATGCTAGCTTTCGCAGCCTAGCTGCTTCATCAGGCAGAAGGGAAGGAGAGGGAAAAGGAAATGATGAGGGTTTTAAGGAAGGGGGTAAGGAGCCATTCCAATCCTAGGACAGGAAAGACTTACCTTGGGGGGAAAAATGGAGGGTAAATAAATGCACACACATTTACACAGACACAAGTACACTTAGGCAGACATACTGTAGAACTGTGACAGTTCTACAGTATGTCTGCCTAAGTGTACTTGTGTCTGTGTAAATGTGAGGGTGTGTGTGCATTTATTTACCCTCCATTTTTCCCCCAAGGTAAGTCTTTCCTGTCCCAGGATTGGAATGGCTCCTTACCCCCTTCCTTAAAACCCTCATCATTTCCTTTTCCCTCTCCTTCCCTTCTGCCTGATGAAGCAGCTAGGCTGCGAAAGCTAGCATTTTTGTGTGTGTGTTTGTGTCTGTGTGTTTATTTGTTGCTATTACTGCCTGTGCCCTTTCGCCTGGTAAGTGTACATCATCTATTTTTTACGTATATATATATATATATATATATATATATATATATATATATATATATATATTAACGAAAAGTATAGAAGGAAACTATCCTGGTGGGATAAACAAATATAAAACATAGAAAACGGATGACTTACCCAAAAGGACTGGCTCGTCGATAGGCACAAATAAAAATAAAAATCACACTCAAACACACATACAAGCTTTCGCCACCACAGGCAGCTTCTTCAGGGAAAAAGAGGAAAAAAGGGGAGGAGAAAGGGAAGGATATGGGTAAAAAGCTTTTTACAAATGTCTGTCTAGGTGTGTTTGCGTTTCGATATGTCTGAGTGTGTGTGTATTTGTTTACCTTCCTTTTTTCTCCCTAAGGTAAGTCCTTCCACTCCTGGGATTGGAATGACTCCTTTTCCACTTCCTTAAAACCCATATCCTTCCCTTTCTCCTCCCCTTTTTTCCCCTCTTTTTTCCTGAAGAAGCTGCCTGTGGTGGCAAAAGCTTGTATGTGTGTTTGAGTGTGATTTTTATTTTTATTTGTGCCTATCGACGAGCCGGTCCTTTTGGGTAAGTCATCCGTTTTCTATGTTTGAATGCCTATAACAACACACATGATGTTTGCTGAACTGTGAGAGTGCTTTAGGAAGTTCGAAGAGAGGTATGCTACTTTATTGCAAGAATCAAAGTGACTATGGGCACGAAATGACAAAAAGGGTTCAAAACTACAGAGGTCATAAGCGTCCATGTCCGTGCTTAGTAAGAACAAGGACTAAATGGAGGCAGAAAGAAAGGCGATATAATTATGCTACAATAAAAGTAAAGAAACAAGGACATGAAAGAATTCCTCAAGTGAAGGATTTTAAACTTCTTTCGCCATATTGATATGATATATAAAAGTAAAATGTGATCAACAGAACGCATGTCATCTGCTAAAACAGCAGACAGTTTTGACGATAAATACACTCTGTCGGACGTGATTAAAACACTGGCACTGGACCAGAAGGTGACCTACAGTCAATGGTTCAGGACAGTAAGCACACAGTGGAGTAGGGTCACCACCTAATAAGTGGCGGTGGCTGAACTGACAGTCACCTGTGCGCAGCCAGGTGAGAATGACCTGCTCATGGTGAGAGGGCCGAGAAGAGGTCGACCAGGCAATAGGGAAAGGCGTAATCTCCCTAAGTTTACTTCCTGGAAGGGAAGACCGATGTCTGTCTCTCTCTCTCTCTCTCTCTCTCTCTCTCTCTCTCTCTCTCTCTTTTTAGATCACAAAACTACTTGGGTCATTAGCGCCCAACAGTGCCCATAGCAAAATTGAACTGGGGTTAGAACTTAAATGGCTTTCACGATATTTGCACAATGTGTAAAAAGTAAAACTCGGTCAGCACAGTGCAGATCATCAGCTAAAATATCAGACATTTCAAATGGTAAACATAGATCATGATGTAGACGATTAAAATACAGACATTGCACTAAAAGGTGGTACACAGTAAAAGGTTCATCACAGTGCTCACATAAGGGAGCAGGATCACCACAAAGTAAATACTGGTGGCTATAACGGCAGTGGCCAATACGAAGCCAGGCCAGATCAATCTCCTCTCAGCAAGAGGGTCAAGAAGAGGTTGACCAAAGAACAGGCACAGGTTTAATGGCTCAAAATTTGTTTCCTGACAGGGATGACCAATGTAAAAACCAACGTGAGATGATACACCGGGAGACGCTAGCACGAAGGTCATCAGAGGTAGTAGAAAAGGTAGACAGCCGAGGGAGGAGAACTGCCACCTTGGCAACCGTATCCGCAGACTCATTCCCCAACACTCCCATGTGGCCACAGACCCACAGAAACGTCACAGAAGTTCCGCTCGCTGAAAGAGACGTAAGACAACAGCGGATGCTTTGTACCAGGGGATGGAAAGGACATAGCGTGCGGAGGCTCAAAAGTACACTCAGAGTCCAAGCAAATGACACTTTTATTGAGCGAGTTTCGCTGGACGTATTGGGTGGCTTGATATAATGCATACAGCTCAGCTGTAAAATTGGAACTCCACTCAGGGAGACGATATTTAAACGAGGTGTTGCCAAGCACAAAGGCACACCCAATACCCTGGTCTGTCTTTGAGCCATCAGTGTAGATGAACAAATTGTTATCAAATTTGAACCGGAGAGCGAGAAATTCTCTTCGGTAAACGAAACTAGGTGTGGAGTCCTTTGGAAGAGAATGAAGGTCCAAGTTAACACGGACTTCGGGACTTAGCCACAGTGGAGGGAAAGTAGCAGGCATTAAAACACCGAGCTGGCCAAGTAACGAACGCAAGTGAACTCCCAGTGGTAGCAGAGCAGACAGGCGCACAGCAAAGAGACCATCAAGCGAGTCATTAAAGAAAACAGCATATGTTGGGTGTCCTCGCATGGATGACAAACGGGTAGCGTAATGGCTAAGCAGGAGTTCCCGGCGATAAGAAAGAGGTAGTTCGGTGGCCTCGGCATAGAGGTTCTCAACAGGGCTAGTGTAAAACGCTCCCGTCGCCAGACAGATCCCTTGATGGTGGATTGTTTTAAGGAGGCACTGTATGGACAGTCAAACCGAAGAATAGATGATGCTTCCATAGTCCAGTTTAGACCGAACTATGGTGCGATACAGATGGAGGAGAGTAGACCGATCAGCACCCCATGAGGTGCCATTTAGCACCCACAGCACATTGAGAGAGCAAGTACAGTGAGCTGCCAAACGAGATATGTGGGGAGATCAACATAGCTTCCTGTCGAAAACAAGTCCCAAGAACTTCGTGGTCTCCACGAATGAAAGTACTATGGGACACCCAGGCGAAAGGATGGCGGAAGGAACTCCTTCTGCCGCCAGAAGTTCATGCAGACTCTCTTGTCAGCCGAGAATCGAAAGCCAGTGTCCATGCTCCACTTGTGAAGGCGCCTCTCCAGGAGACCTGTTTGCTCAGAGCTGCTGTAGAAGTCATTGACAAAGAGGGACACCGACACTCCTGGTGGTAGATGATCGGCTATAGAATTGATTGCCACTGCAAATAAAACGACACTCACAGGTCTGAACCCAGGAGGACCCCATTCTCCTGAATAAAAGTGCTCGATAAAACTGAACCAAAATGCACTTTAAACACAAGGTCTGTTAAAAATTCCCAGATAAAAATTGGCAGAGTGCAGAGGATGCCCATCCTCTAGCAGGTGTCATATGCCTCTTCCAGATCAATGAACACCGCTGCTGTCTGGCACTTCCATAAAAAGTTATACATTACTGAACTAGATAGGGCGACGAGATAATCCACCACTGAACGGTGCTTGCGAAACCCACATTGGACAATAGAAAGAAGATATCACGTTTCAAGCCACCATACCAGGTGCCCATGAATCATGTGTTCCATCACCATGCATACGCTACTGGTGAGGGAAATGGGGCAGTAGCTGGAACGGAGAAATTTGTCCTTCCCAGGCTTTGGTATGGGAATGACTATGGCTTCACGCCAGCGTCGCGGAAAGGTGCCTTCTATCCATATGCAGTAGGAAGTGCAAGCCCATAGGTGAAAGGTGTTGCAACATCCCTAGGTGATTGCCATCTGGTCCTGGAGCAAAGGACCGCAAAAACGAGAGTGCATGGTGGAGCTCTTGCACAGTAAACTCGGCATTGTAGTAGCGTTCACAGTTATGAGAGGTAAAGGGCAATGAAGTCGCCTCCACTGTCCGCTTCCTAGTGAGGAAAGCGTCATTGTAGTGAGAAAACTAGAGATCTCTGCAAAACGTCGACCAAGTGCGTTGGCTATTTGTGGAGGGTCGACGATGGTGTCAGTTGCGACACAGAGACCGGGAATCAGAAAATGAGCCATTGTGGTGGAAATTTTTCTGAGGTTACCCCAAACAATAGAGGAAGGGGGTAGACCTATTAAAAGAGCTTGTAAATGAGAGCCAACTGGCGCATTTACAGTCACGAAAGAGGCGACGACAAAAGGTCCGCAGCCGTTTGTATCAGATGCAGTTGTCGAGCGTGGGTCATTGTTTAAAGATTCTGAGGTCACATCGCTGTGCTCACAGAGCGTCACGGCATTCCGCAGTCCACCACGGGACAAGGGGATGACGTGCTTGGGTAGTCTTACAGGGGATGGAACATTCCGCGGCTGTAAGAATAACTGTGGTAAGGTGTTCCATTTGGTCGTCTACACTGGGAAATTGATGAGTACCAAAATCCACCAGTGACAAATAGAGTTCCCAATCCACTTTCATTATCTGCCAGCGGTGTGGATGCTCAAGGGTGACAGGTGTCATTAGGTGAATTACACATGGAAAATGATCGCTCGAATGTGTGTCTGAGAGAAAAGACCATTCAAAAACGCCGTGCCAGCTGAGCAGTGCAGATAGATAGATCTATGTGGCTGAAAGTGTTTGTGGAGTCCAAAAGATAAGTTGAGTCACCATTGTTGAGGCAGATGATTTGAAGGTTTGAAGGTGGTTCAGTTTATCTGCCAGGAGGGAGCCCCGTGGACATGGTCGTGGGGAGCCCCAAATAGGGTGGTGGGCGTTGAAATCGCCCACCAGCAAATACGGACGTGGAAGCTGGTCAATAAGATCTAGAAGATCAGATCTAGTGACTAGAAAGGAGCATAAATATTGCACAGTGTGGAGATAAATCCAGGAAGGTTTATCCAGACAGCGGCAGCTTGTAGTGGAGTATACAAAGGGACAGGTGTACTGTGTACATCATTCCAAATGAGCATCATTACGCCCCCGTGGGCTGGAATTCCTGCCGTAGGAGGAAGGTCAAAGCGAACAGCAGTGTAGCGTCGGGAAGTGATTCGAGTACCAGGGAGCAATTTGATCTCATGTAGAGAGAAGATAATTGGGTGATATGTTCGTGTAAGAAGTTGCAGTTCTGCCCAATTTGACTGGATACCATGAATGTTCCATTGAAAAATATCCATAGTAGGATAAAATGATATAGAGGTGGACGTCAGACTGCGAAGGTGGCGGGCCACAATGCGAATATTCACAACTGGTGGTGTCTGAGTCGGAACGGTCTTCCTCCATGTTCTCAGAGGTGACCACGGCAGCTGCGTGAGGGTGGTCGGCAGCCCCATCTTTGGCTGATGCATGTGGAGAGACTAGAGGCTTCCAGGGGATGCCATCGTAGCATTGTGAGGTAGAAAGCGGGGGGGGGGGGGGGCAGGTTCCCCCTTACTTGACTTCTTGGAGTGCGGTGGAAATCCTCCTCCTTAGACTTACATGTCTTGATCTGTGGTTTCACAGATGAAGATTTGGAAGAGATATTCACACTTTTCATCGAACTTGACGCCGTTGTCGATGTAGACTGTTTGACGACTACAGTAGTAAACTGTAAGTCACACGTCTGTGGGGCCATGTCACGCGTTGGTGGAGGCGCTGCAACTACAGTACTGTAGTTACCACGGGGTGGAGTATTAGGCTTACTACTGGCATACATCTTACACGCAACTTGTATAGGAACCTTTTCCTTGACTTGTATTTTCTGTATGGTCCGTTCATTGGCAAATACGGGACATTCCCAGGAAAAGGCAGCATGATTTCTGTTACAATTTATGCAATGAGGGGACGGTGGTGGACAATTCCCCTCATGTTCATCTTTACCACAGGTGACACATGTTACCGGGTTCTTGTATGACTGACTTGTAAGATTAAAGCAATGGCACTGGTAACACCGAGTAGGGTTAGGGATATAAGGTCATACTGTGACCACCTCATAACCTGCCTTGATCTTCGGCGGCAGAGCCACTTAGTTGAAGGTCAAGAACACTGTACGAGTGGGGCCTAAAACATTGCTCTCCTTTTTCATCACTCGGTGCACTGCGATGATGCCTTGCGCTGCCAGATAGTAATTTAATTCATCCTCAGTCAGATAATCCAAACAGGCTGAGTAGACTACCCCTCGGGAATAATTGAGGGTTGGATGAAGTTCAGCACGAACCAGGTAACTATGGAGCAAATTATCCTTGAGGAACCATTGCGCCTGGGAGCCACTTTCTTTTTCCAATAGTAGTGTCCCATTACGCAGACGGGTGCAGGATTTAACTGGGCCAGCAATGGCGTAAACGCCTTTCTGAATTATAAATGAGTTTATCGACGAGAAAGATTGTCCTTCCTCAGTATGGGTAACCACAAGGAACTTAGGTGTAGATGTTAAAGTCATCTGTTCAGGTACACTATTGTCCAGTATGTCTTTAACTTCATGAGACTCTTTACATTTTTCTTTTCCTGTGGGAAACCATCACGGATGTGCCCCCCACGATTGCCAGAGTCTCCGATAGCACGCTCCTTCATGCTGGGGGGCCCCCAACGGAAGCACACCCACCTTGAGTCATTGTTCCCAACCCAAGTCGCACATGACGATCTACAGACGGTGAGACCAATCGGCGAATCGGGAAGGTATCAGCGCAGGCAATTGCCCCTCCCCATGCCTGGCCTTAACCAGGGGGAACGCACACACCCTACATGCCAGCCCGGAGCTGGTACTTGCGCATTACTCAGTCACCCATATGGGTGGCCTTAAGGTGCATACAGGAGGAAGAAGGAAGAAATAGTTGGAGGTGAAGCCTCAAATGCTGATGCGGAGGCAAATAAAGAGGTGAGAGAAGAGCTCAAACCAAAAAATTATAACTTCGGTTCCCCGAAGGATGCACACAACTCGGTCCCCAAGAGAGGGGAAAAGTGTCGTGTAGCACAGCCCCATGCTCGCCACACACGTACTCAACACAGAGCAGTGAACCCTCCTGGAGGAAGAGTAGGGAGGAATTAGGATGGACGGGAGGGGAACTGGGAGAGGTAATGCAGCCTGAGAAAATAGAAAGAAAGGCTGCAATGGCTCCGGGACCCATGTGCATCTTGATATCCAGTGAAAAGAGCTTAGTATTTGGGCCGCAATCTAGACCTCTTACTTTATGTACTAGTATGTGACTATTGGGAACTGAAAAATTGTTCTGAAAAACAAAGGACATTTTCAAGGTTTCATGCAGAAATCTGGCTAAATCGTGGTAAGCACTGTTCATACTGTTTGAAATAGGGCTGATCAGATGTTCACCTTGAACTGGGAACAAAGTTTAGGTTAAGGGTTCATGTTAACAAGAGTGTGTTTATGAAATGGTTTGAGCAAATATTTTGCATCACTGATGGCCGACCCGACTTCTGTTTGTAATTCTGTGGTCGGGTCTTCATGCAGTTCTGAATTATTATTTTCATTAAAAAATTCTAAGGTTTTAGAAGCATATTCAGAATTGCTAGCAGTAACCAAGCAACAACCTTGGTCAGATTTGGTCATTAAAGCATCGGCTTCTTTAATCTTATAATTTATAGATTTAATCAAAAATATATTGTTGTACACAATATTTCGAGATTGAAACGTGTTTTTACTAACTATGTTAGCTACGTCAAAAGCAATTCTGGTTTCACTTGAACTTTCCATTTTTACATAGTCAAGGCCAGTTTTTAAGTCGACGAGCAAGTTTTGTGTTACAGTTCTGCCTGACAGAGTACGGGCTGGGGGGGGTAACATTATACATTAAGCCTTTCTCAAGTAAGGCTGTTTCATTTTGTGTATAAGTAATGTTAGTCTTATTTAAAATCCTATTAAAAAAAGACATGGTTGCTTTTCTTGAAAGTATTATGAGAAGACTTTCCTGTAGAAAGCAGAATCCTTCCTGGAATTTCCATTGTTTGAAATTACAAGTGCATATGCATAACATTTATTCTGGTGTATGCAGAGTAGATAAAAGTAAGGAATGCACACAATCCAATATTTTTGATAAATAAATTGAGAGAGAAAATTTTCCAATTCTGCTAGACAAGAAGAGAATAGAGAAGAACTTTAAGCAAGAGTTATTTATGTATACAACTCAGCTGAAGCTAAACATGAATGTGCTTCAACGAAAATTAAAACTTCTTCAGTCTATTTTTTACTAAATCAAAGAAAAGAGTAATATATGGAATGAATATTTTAAAAGAAGTTAACCCAAACTCAGAAATGGCATTTAAGTACCGCAGTAATTAACTTACATGATTATTTTTCAATAAAAGTGAAAATCCTATTATTTTTTATAATTAAATATTTTGTAACATTAATGATGTTTTAATATAAATTTAATGAACTTAAGGTAATGTGCGTGGTTTGGAATCCACATTAAACTGTAAGTCCCCCCTATAAATGGCTGGGTAAGTCAGTTCGATGGTGGAGGAAGGCAATGGAATACCACCACCAAACATGACTATGGCTACTAAAACATTGTGGTGTTCAGATTGTTGACTGCTTTACCTTTAACATATTAAAGCCATCTAATTCAGTCAACTCAGCTTTAAAATTCTGACTTTAGGACATTCTTATTAACTTTTATGTTAATATTATATCATCATCTGTATTCTTTAATAACACAATCAGCAAAAGTAATATTATAATCAATACCAAACACCTTTCAATTCTCAGTACTGTATTGCTTTTTCATAAATAAAAAATGTAATAAAATACTTTATCTTTATTTACCCAATCAGTTTGCATAGAATTTATCATATTTTTTCCTCAAAACCTTTTCAATGAGACAAACATCTGGACACTGTTTCCTGTTACTCATGTTGATAAAAAAATTTACTTTAGCTGTGTATCCATTTAGAAATATATATTATTTTAATTTGCTTATTCTGACTTAGTCACCAGTAGAATATTTTCTTTACATAAATGTGGCATCAGGTTTATAATTTTGCTCATTAACATATATTTGTTTCATTTTTATTGTGATTTGATGTATATTCAATAGATTATTGAAGTATTTATTATAATATTCTTTTCCATTATCTGTTTGAACATTACTAATTTTTTAAATACCGTATACTCATTAATTTATTTAATATAATCACCTGATTTTCCTTTAATTGTAATGCCCATGTGAATCTGGAGTGCACATTTATAACAGTTAATATGTATTTGTAGCATATATAAATTTTAGATATTCCTTTCAATTGACATAACTCCATTTCAAATAATCATTAATTCCAAACTATAAAATATTTATTTGATTAATTTTTTTTCTCAATGGCTCTTGTAATTCATTTATAATATTGTTTACAAACATAATCTATGGCTAAGTGAGGAGCAACTAATTGTAAAATGTTCATTGATTCAAATGCTTCAGAAGAAGTAAAAAAACTGGCATCTCCTAAACTATTAAATAAAACTTAATGCTTCACTTACCTTACCGAGATACTGGTAAATGAAGCCTTCTCATGCATAGAGTAAGTTTTTCCATCAGACATAGAGACTTTGTTTAGAAACTGCCTCACCACTGTTTACTTTCAATATAACAACAAATTTTATGAACAGATTGATGGCGTGGATATGGGCAGTCCTTTAAGTCCAGCGTGGCCAATTTATTCATGAAGTCTTTTGAACAACAGGCATTGCAGACTGCTAGTAAAAATCCAGCCAAGTGGTATTGTTATGTAGATGATACCTTCGTAGTATGGACACAAGGCAAAGAGGAATCAGATGCTTTCTTGACATATCTTCAGTGTCAATCCCCAGGATCCAGTTTACAATGAAAAGAGAGCTTAATGACCAGCTTAATTTTCTCGATGTGTCTGTGATAAAGTGAGAAGACTGAAGGCGTTGGGTCACAAGGTTTACAGGAAGGCTATATGCATATAGATCATTACCTTCATAAAGACTCCAACCAGCACCCAAGATAAAAAAAGAGGAGTGATTAAAACCTAGGTCGAAAGGACGTACAACATTTGTGAACCAGTTTATTTACAAAATGAGGTCAAACAGTTACGGAAGATCTTCAAGAAGAATGGTTATTCCACCAGAGGCATAAACTGAGTTCTTTGCCCTAAGGAGAAAACTAAAAACAACAAGGAACCAGAACTATCCAATGGGGAAGAGTTTCTTCTGTTTATTAGTCAGATTACAGATCACATTGAAAAATTGCTGAACAAAAATGCGGGGTAGAAACTATTTCCAGGCCAACCAGAAAAATTAAAGAATATTTAAGATCTGCAAAAGATGCACAAAACCCTCTGGATATGCCAGGCTGTATAAAATTCCTTGCAGTTGTAGCCACGTGTACATTGACACTACGAAAAGAAGTGTCAACAATCATCTGCATAAACGTAAGTGAAACTGCTGTCTGGAAGATACACAGGAATCGTCCGTAGCTGAATGTGTTTACCATGAGGGCGACCATGAAATTAAATTTAACGAGACCAGTGTTTTATCAAATACTTCTCACTTTTATGCTCGCACATATAGAGAAGCCATTTTAATTTACAAAAATGACAATTTTAATATAAAAGATGAAGGTATCAAATTAGACAAAAATTGGACTCCAACATTGCACCAACATGTTGACAATCTATTATCTTCTACCAATAAGGTTGGCATTACCAGAGTCTCTTAGCAAATGTAACATGACAGACTGTGGCACCCCCTACACCGTCTATATATGCGATGCTCCCTCAAGCCCTCATTGCAGTTGCCACTTCACCTCCTAAGATGCCTTCTGGAGCTGAAGGCAAAATGATAGGGGAAAGTTTTACCTATTGATCATGGCCTATCAGCCCGGAAACTTTTAGTGAAGTTAATGCCGGCTGTGAAAACTTAATGCTGTTTTCGAAATTAGTTCCATAATGAGATATTGATATTTAATCAGATCTTAATTTTAGTAGTGTGGTTAGAAAATCCATTTTTGACAGGTTTTAAGTAGAGTCTGACAAACAGGATTTGCAGCCGAAAACATAACCAAAACTTGCATAATTAAGTTAAAATATCAGTAAATTTACATTACACCACAAATCACTAGTTTCACACCAGTTTTGCAAGATCCCCTGTCTGTACTAAGCCTTCTCAAGTGTGTGTAAGATAAACCAGGAGTCCATAGAAGATGACATGGGAGGTGAACAGGTTTAGACAAATAAACAGTTCTTTTATCAATGTACTTATAAAGTGGATTCTTTTCTACTCGTGACTTTTTCTGTCTAAAAGCTAAAATTAAGTTAGAGAATAAGTAAACTTAACTTGATACAGTTGAGTCTCGATATTTAGAATCTCGGAATAACAAGATTCCCATCATAAAATAAAAACCATGGGTATATGCCGTACTCACCAAAAAAGGCACTCCACCATTATATCACAACAGGAATAGTTAAAATACTTTAAAACTTTTAGGTTGCCAGTGTAGATGCCTATTTAAAGTGTTTATATTTTTTGACGTGTATTCTTTTTTGTATATACATACGAATATTGTAGGCGAAAAATTCCTAGCAGGAAAGAATATATATATGTATAAAATAGACAAAGATTACTCACCAGGCGAAGGAGCACAGGTGTGACAGCAGCACACATGAACAGAACACACATACACACAAACGCAAGCTTTCGCAACCCAGTTGCTTCTTCAGGGAGAAGGGAAGGAGAGGGAAAAGGAAATGATGAGGGTTTTAAGGAAGGGGGTAAGGAGCCATTCCTATCCCAGGAGAGGAAAGACTTACCTTGGGGGAAGAAAAGGAAGGTGAACAAATACACACACACCCATACAGTCACACAGACACAAACACACCTAGGCAGACATACTATAGAAACCAAAGAAGTTAAGAAGTTAGACAGATGCCAGTAGAGGCAGAGGCTCTGTCCAGAGAACCGAGTCAAAGATGTTAAGATGTTAAAGATGGCAGGCGGGAATTCAAATTTAGCGGAGGTTAAGACCAGGTGGGCAACGGGAAGAGAGAATATGCTGAAGGCCTAGTTTCCATCTCCGGAGTTCTGAAGGATTGGTGTCAGTGGGAAGTATCCAGATAACCCAGACGGTGTAGCACTGTGCCAAGATGTGCTGGCCGTGCACCAAGGCGTGTTTAGCCACAGGGTGTTCCTCGTTACCAACAAACACTGTCTGCCTGTGTCCATTCATGCGAATGGACAGTTTGTTGCTGGTCATTCCCACATAGAACACTTCACATTGCAGGCATGTCACTTGGTAGGGGCACTTCTGGGATTCTTCTGTTGAAGGTTCTGAATTTGGGGGGATGAGGAAGTGGCTCTGGCAATTTGCTTCTGTACCAGATTAAGAGGATAGCTGCGGGATGTGAAAGCTGTTATTAGGTTCTTGGTGTACTGGTTCAGAGCTTCGGGACTGGAGCAGACTCGTTTGCCACGAAGACCTAAGTTGTAAGGAAGGTAACGTTTGATGTGGAATGGATGGCAGCTGTCATAATGCAGGTACTGTTGTTTATTGGTAGGTTTGATGTGGACGGATGTGTGAAGTCGGTCATTGGACAGATGGAGGTCGACATCGAGGAAAGTGGCTTGGGATTTGGAATAGGACAAGGTGAATTTGATGGGACCAAAGGAGTTGAGGTTGAAGAGGAAATTCTGGAGTTCTTCTTCACTGTGTGTGCAGATCATGAAGATGTCATCAATGAATCTGTACCAAACTTTGGGTTGACAGTCTTGGGTATCCAGGAAGGCTTCCTCTAAGCGTCCCATGAATAAGTTTGCATATGAGGGGGCCATCCTGGTTCCCATGGCTGTTCCCTTTAGTTGTTGGTATGTCTGGCCCTCAAAAGTGAAGAAGTTGTGGGTTAGGATGAAGCCGGCTAGGGTATTAAGGAAAGAGGTCGGCGTGAAAGGAAATACTCCATCGCAGCAAGGCCCTGGGCATGTGGGATCTTGGTGTATAAGGAAGTGGCATCAATGGTTACAAGGATGGTTTCTGGAGATAACAGGCTGGGTAACGATTTCAGGTGATCGAGGAAGTGGTTGGTGTCTTTGATGAAGGATGGGAGACTGCACATGATGGGTTGAAGGTGTTGGTCTATGTAGCAGAGATTCGTTCTGTAGGGGCTTGGTAACCGGCCACAATGGGGCAGCCGGGATGATTGGGTTTGTGAATCTTGGGAAGTAGGTAGAAGGTAGGGGTGCGGGGTGTTAGTGGGGTCATGAGTTTGATGGACTCGGGTGAAAGGTTTTGTAGGGGGCCTAAGGATCTGAGAATTCCCTGAATCTCTGCCTGGACATCAGGAATGGGGTCTTCTTGACAGACTTTGTAGGTAGTATTGTCTGAAAGCTGGCGCAGTCCCTCAGCCACATACTCCCGCCGATCAAGTACCACGGTCGTGGATCCCTTGTTGGCTGGGAGAACGACGATGGAATGGTCAGCCTTTAGATCACGGATAGCTCGGGATTCAGCTGCGGAAATGTTGGGAGTAGGATTAAGGTTTCTCAGGAAAGACTGGGAGGCAAGATGGGAAGTAAGGAATTCCTGGAAGGTTTGAAGAGGGTGATTTTGAGGAAGAGCAGGTGGGTCTCGCTGTGACGGAGGACGGAACTGTTCTAGGCAGGGTTCAATTTGAATGATGTCTTGGGGAGCTGGGTCATTAGGACTAGGATTATTATTCTTCGTGGCAAAGTGGTTTCTCCAGCAAAGACTACGAGTATAGAAAAGTAGATCTTTGACAAGAGCTGTTTCTATAGTATGTCTGCCTACGTGTGTTTGTGTCTGTGTGACTGTATGGGTGTGTGTGTATTTGTTCACCTTCCTTTTCTTCCCCCAAGGTAACTCTTTCCCTCCCGGGATAGGAATGGCTCCTTACCACCTTCCTTAAAACCCTCATCATTTCCTTTTCCCTCTCCTTCCCTTCTGCCTGAAGAAGCAACTGGGTTGCGAAAGCTAGTGTTTGTGTGTATGTGAGTGTGTTCTGTTCATGTGTGCTGCTGTCACACCTGTGCTCCTTTGCCTGGTGAGTAATCTTATACACACACATTTAGATAGTTCGACGTGGTCCTGGTCCCTCAAATTGATGAGACTACTGTGCAGCTACCACAAATTCCACAGTCCTTTATATCTTCTTGTAGGGAGATAATCTTTAAGTACAGTTCAAACATGCCAAATAGATATTACAAAATGCCACAGCCTCAACACGACAACCACATTACAAAATACGCATAAAGTAATGATAATGTCTTTGCTTCCAGAAGTAGCCCTTACAGTTTTTTTCTTGAGAGCACCAGCTTTATATCGCCATCTTCACTTTCATTTTTGCAATCAACAAACAACTGTATACATTTCCTTTCTGGTACTTCAAAATATATTGTCACGTTGCAATGGCAGTAGGCTTGACTTCGAAGGCAACTAAACACAGCACTTATACTGAAAGCACGTTTATTACGAACTCAACATACACGCAGCACTGACTGCCTCTCAGGCAGAGTGCTCTGCTATTGATACACAGACAGAATTTACCAGAAATTAGAACAGTTAACATAAGAAAAAAGTAGAATTTACAAGTGAACATAAGAAAGATGTAGAACCTTCTGGAATTGTAAATTACAAAGAAATAAATTTTTGCCGGTGGGCGGGATTGAACCGGCGACCTTCTGCTCTGCAGTCTGTGACGCTATCCCCTGCGCCACGCCGGCAGTTGGTGTTCGTGGTCTCTCGCGGCAATATAATACATATAAGTTACAGTCAGCAAAACAGCTTTAATTGGTGCTGCAAAAAGTATTTTGAAAAATTATGTCACAGTTTGGACTTTTGGTTGGGATTTTTACAGGGGACTAAACTGCAGGGTCATCAGTCTGCTGTTCCCTACTAAGACATCAAATCAGAAGCTTAAAAATTTAAAATCAAGCACTCTACACCCAATGGAGAAGTGCACAAGATGTACAGAGGGACAATGTACACTAAAATGACAACATATAAGATAACATGAAAGGATTAGATCAAATAGTCAACGGAGCTAAAACATCACAGCAGAAGATTGTGGTTGGCTGATCATAAGGATAATAAAGGATGAACCAGTCACTCTGCACACGCTAAAAATTTCCAATGGGAAACAAGATGTAAAGTGAAAATTGATAAAAAGTTGTGGTGTGTTGGGGCCTGAAAGACCAAGTAATGGTACCCACAACTAAACAGAACAATAGAAGCCAGCTATGTGAATAAAACTTAAAACAAGGTCAGCCATAGAGGCACTGTCAACTAACATTAGAGGAAACGCAGTAGGCAGGTTGAAAGACTGCCACAAGACAGCTAAAAGCAGACAGTTCAACAGGATGTGGACCACTGTCAACTGAGCTCCACAACAGCAATCTGGTGGGTCCTCTTTACGTATAAGGTGGCCATGCATTAACCACGTATGGCTGATACATGGGCAGCAGAGAACAACAGAGTCTCTGTGAGAGGCCCCCCAGGGAGGATGGCCACATGGCCTTAGAGGGATTAACTGCAGGGAACTTATTCAACAAGTTTGAGTCAGCCCACTCAGAATTCCAAAGCCCAAGTACCTTTCTGTTCAACTCCAGTTAGAGATCCCTTTCCTTGATACCAATTTCAAGGAGGCTTGAGATAGTAGCATTCTTAGTCAGCTGGTTGACGCGTTTATGCCAATGTGGCCCAGAGTCCAACAAAGACCACAGAACGGCTAGACTTGCCAAGACAGAACTGTGACTCCTGAATTGACTACATCAAAGGCTCTTTTGGAGACCACTGGTTAAGGGCTTCCAAGCCACTCGGGGAGTCACTACAGTTTACCATAGACTCCCCAGAGCAAGCTCAGAAATATTGAAGAGCTCGAGAGAGAGCCATACAGCTGTAAAAACAGTACTCCCATAGGGCAAGGAATGCTGCTCAACATGGTCACCAGCACAACTGTCTACCAGGGAACCGTCTGTGTAGACAGCTTCTACAGTTATAGGCACTAATCTGCCAGGAAGTTTCATATCAGCACACACTCCACTGCAGAGTTTAAGTTTCATTCTACAGCAGCTAAGTTATAAGTTGGGCAGTCAGCTCTATGTAGGGACCACTGAGGCAAGCGGTCTGCAGGTTGAAACTGCAGGAGCAACACGAAGATTGTAAAGTGGTTGCTCACACACAGGTCATTGTGAACCCGCCAATTGAGATTTGGTTGAAGGCCTGGGCTATAGACAGAGAGGTTAATGGCCGAGTATGCACCATGTGCTATGTTAAAGTGTGTCGTGGCACCAGTGTTGAGAAGAAACACATCCTGCTGCATTAGGAGGGATCAACGTCCCTCTATGGCCCAGGATCTGAGTTCCTCCCAACAATGGTGGTGAGCATTGAAATCCCCGGAAGGAGAAATGGTGGGGAAGTTGAGCAACCAAAGCAGTAAAGTTGATTAGAGACATGACCTGATATGGGGAAGGTATATGCTACAATTCCTGCATTGCTCAGATTCTGACTGCCACTGCCTCAAGAGTGGTGTGAAGAAGTACAGGGGCATTGGGGACAATGGCGAGAACATACACATAGACACCAACAGATACTCTGTCATATATGGATCGGTTTTTGTAGTGGCCCTGAAATCCACAGACAGCAGGGATCCATTGGTCAGGAAACCAGGTTTCCTGTAGTGCTAAACAAAGTGTGGGGTATCAGCACAATAATTGATGCAGCTCAGCCAGGTGGTGAAAAAAGCTACCACAATACCACTGGAGATTTACATTTTCTCCAAGCTGAAAGGTCATGATAAAAAAAAATGAGGAACAGGTTATCCCATGGGGACATTTGCTGCCAATTGTTTATAATCTGCTGAATTAAGAATCATTGGTTCTGGTGAACCAGTTAGTGTGAGATCCTCAGGTGATGCGAGACCTGAGTATTTTTTATTTTTTAACCTAAGCACTTTGTTACCAACTTCCTGCTCAGTAATAGATAATATCCTATAAATCTATATATACCGTACATATCCCAATTACAAATTTCAGAAATTTAGGACAGTATTCTGTCAACACATCCAAAGGGTTTGATCGGAGGTAAAAATAAATGCTTGGGATAATATTGATAAACATCCCTTATATGTAACAGAGAACTTTTCAATAGCCACAATGCAACAACATAAATCATGTGTTAAGACGTTCACTGTGACTGACTCTCGTTTATAAGCGTTCCCGCGATCAACAGGCCAGTTTTGGTGATGCTTACAAGTGTTTCCACAATCAATATGCCAATGCGGGTAACTCTTATAAGTGGCGGTTTGCTAGCTGAGTACTTAGTTCAGTTTGTTTGGCTGTGCACTCGTGTTAGTACAAGCCACAAAAATATCATGTAACGTTTTCCTGTCTGCAGTTGTATATTTGCTATAAAAACATTGCCTATACACCTTACAAACTTATTTGTTATATGGGGTTGGGTTTCCATAGCACTACATTGCAGATGAGACCTGTTTCTTTTTCTCCATTTGATAAACCTTTTGGTGTTTTCAGACTAATTCTTTTTCAATGAAGTGGATTTATCGCTTAAATTAATTTCATTTTCTTTCCAGTTTGGAATAAAATCAATAAATCAGAGGCATTGTTAGAATTGTTTGCAATAAATGCTTATGACACTTATAAGCATCAGACAGCTTGCAGCATTTATCACATAATCGGCATGCAACTAAAGTGTACTTGTATTCCTATATCTGGCACCACCTCTTGTGAAGACTTTATATTCGCTTTCAATATTACAAGTTTGCAGGGGTATGATTTCAGGTCTCAGCGCACATGCACTTACAGGCATCTGCCTAGAGCGTTAGCAATTCGCACTGGTGACTGCAGCAAATGTGTTAATATTTATTCTGGCTGTCAGACTCATAAGCAAAGAATCAGAGATGTAGTAGCCCTGTCCAGGCATGTTTTAGAAATAAAATCTATGATGGCTAATGTAATATCTTGTGGTGCTGTGGAGCTTGAGCACCATCCTATACATACAGGGTGTTACAAAAAGGTACGGCTAATCTTTCAGGAAACATTCCTCACACACAAAGAAAATATGTTGTGTGTCCAGAAACACTTAATTTTCATGCTAGAGCTCATTTTAGTATTTCTCTTTAAATGTAAATTGAAATAATTCATGTAGGCAATTGTCAAAATACCCAATTGTTTTGTTAGTATGCACTGTACTTCCTCGATTCATCGCCAGTTGGCCCAATTGAAGGAAGGTAATGTTGACTTCAGTGCTTGTGTTGACATGTGACTCATTGCTCTACAGTACTAGCATCAAGCACATCAGTACCTAGCATCAACTGGTTAGTGTTCATCACGAACGTGGTTTTGCAGTCAGTGCAATGTTTACAAATGCGGAGTTGGCATATGTCCATTTGATGTATGGACTTTTGGGTAGGAATTGTTGGTGATGTATTGATTGGGCCTCATGTTCTTCCACCTATGCTCACTGGAGCACGTTATCATGATTTCATATGGAATACTCTACCTGTGCTGCTAGAACATGTGCCTTTACAAGTACGACACAACATGGGGTTCATACACGATGGAGCTCGTGCTCATTTCAGTCGACGTGTTCGTACACTTCTCAACAACAGATTCGGTGACTGATGGATTGGTAGAGGCGGACCAATTCCATGGCATCCACACTCTCCTGACCTCAACACTCTTGACTTTCATTTATGGGGGCATTTGAAAGCTCTTATCTACACAAATCCGGTACCAAATGTAGAGGCTCTTCGTGCTCGTATTGTGGACGGCTGTGATATACGCCATTCTTCAGGGCTGCATCAGCGCATCAGGGATTCCATGCGACGGAGGGTGGATGCATGTATCCTCACTAAAGGAGGACATTTTGAACATTTCCTGTAACAAAGTGTTTGAAGTTACACTGGTACGTTCTGCTGCTGTGTATTTCCATTCTATGATTAATGTGATTTCAAGAGAATTAATAAAATAAGCTCTAACATGGAAATTAAGTGTTTCCGGACACATGTCCACATAACATATTTTCTTTCTTTGTGTCTGAGGAATGTTTCCTGAAAGTTGGGCCGTACCTTTTTGTAACACCCTGTATAAAATATGCCCTTTAACTTCTATATCTGATACTAGTAATCCACCCCAGCTTTGTATGGGTAGCACTATTGAAACTTCACCACTAAATCTATCGACTGGAAAATTTGAAAATAACAACATTTAAAAAAAAAAACATGTTCTCTATTTGTATCAGAAATATTCTTCTGTTACACCAGTGCTGCTGCTGCTCTGATGGCTAGCATCATGTACATGACTGCTCATGTTAGACTGTACATTGATAGTGCTGTTACAATTGCCTCTTTCTCTACTAGGAGCACTACTGACATTCCAACTGCCAGAAAACCTTTTATGTTCCAATCAACAAATATCTTGATCCAATAGCTACCAAAATTCACAGGATCAACTGCTGAGATACTCTGAAGATTTCATCAAAATTGCTCCAGCCATCTTTGACACCATAGAGAACATACAGACATATACAGAAGCTATAAAATACTATTTGACAGGTGTAATAAGCCACTCCAACCTACAATTTTGACAGCGAAGGGTTTATTTTCATGTGGGTACTGTTTCATTAATTTATATAAGCTGGTGCTTCAAAATTCATTGAATGGGGCTCTCTATTAAGATGTCAAACACAAAAGAATAGCTATAGCAGCTAATTTTTCCACCTAATGATGCATGGAAGCATGCATTATTTCTTTTACAGCTAATTGAAGGACATATTTTGAGGCACCAAGAAATCATTAGTTTAATACTGGAGGGAAGTTCAAGGGGTTAAATCGCAGAGGGAGAGAGAGATAAATACAGTAAGGAGATTCAAATGGATTTGAAGATGAAGAGGTTTGGACAGAGTGGGAGTGAAGAGTTGTATCAAAGGTCTACACCACCACCACCACCACCACCACCACCACCACCACCACCACCACCACCACCACTAAATACTACTACTGCTGCTGCTGCTGCTGCTGCTGCTGCTGCTACTACTACTACTACTACTACTACACCAAATACTTCAATTCCTTATTTTACTTGTTACTTTGCACTAATAACAGGTAGTTATAGTTCTCATTCTGTTCTTTGTTATTTTTTCCATGTTTAAAAAGTTAATTTTAACTCTTCAGCAGTTACTCTTTTTCACTTAGCTTGTTTAACAATCTCTGGATTTTTTTTCTAAACATTTATTAATATAAGAAACATTTATATTTATGAAATCAAGAGGAATGATACGTTAATATTAATGCAGTTAATAGAGATGTTATTGAGAGTGAGGTTAAGTTAAATATATGGACATAAAAGATAGTAATGGAAGTAGCTTGGATTTAGTAATCCAACTATTGCTGATACTGAAAAGACTTGTCACAATATCTTAATAATACTCCCTTTGAACTAATTAATGTAAGTTTTAATTTAGTTGATATGATGTTTATTAAAAATTCAGGGCATTTTCAGGATGAGACTAATAATATTGCTTCATTTAAGCATACTATTGAATTTTGTGCATCTACAACTGATGAGCCATATAATTCTTTATTTGTACCAATTCATGACACAAATTGAGGATGAACTGTTTGAAATGATATCATAATTGATTTCAGTGGTGCTATTGTAAATGTTATTTCAGAACTGAAACTATTTTTATCCTCAATAAATGAACATGATTGAACCTACAATTTAATTTTTTTCCTGCAACTGAAAAGAGTAAAAATATTCCTAAAAAGAACAAACTAAATTCTGTATTGGTCATGTATGGGTGCATCCTAATCATGGTGAACTGTACACGAGTTTCAATGTTATTCCATAATGGAGGATAGACAAGTATCCGTAAAGAGTCTCCCTGGGCTGCTGACAGGCACAAAAAATAGATAATCACATTCACACTACTTAAATTTTCAGCTTTAGTCTTCATCACAAAAAGAAACACACACACACACACACACACACACACACACACACACTTAAGATGACTATACATCCACAACCACCATGTCCAGGCACTCCAGCAACACAAGCATCTTGACTGTAAGTGAGGTGGGGAGTGGAGGAGGAAGGATGCCGGGTAAGGATGTGGATGTAAAAATTCCACATTGCATGATGGATTGTAAAGGTTCTGATAGGCAGGAATATGAGATGCAGCATTGAATAAAATTAAGAGAAGGAACAGAAGAGGATAAAAGGGAGTTGTAGAGGAGTGTGGGGAGTGTGCGTGCGCACACTCTGGTGGAGACATGGCTTAGCCACAGCCTAAGGGATGTTTCCAGAATAAAACTTCACTCTGCAGCGGAGTGTGCGCTGATATGAAGGCGAGGTACTGGCGGAAGTAAAGTTGTGAGGCGGCATTGTGAGTCGTGTCGGGATAGCACAGTCGGTAGTGCGCTTGCCCGCGAAAGGCAAAGGTCCCAGGTTTGAGTCCCGGTTCCGGCACACAATTTTAATCTGCCAGGAAGTTTCACATCGGCGCACACTCCGCTGCAGAGTGAAGTTTCATTCTGGAAACATCCCGTAGGCTGTGGCTAAGCCATGTCTCCACCATATCCTTTCCTCCAGGAGTGCTAGTCTTGTGTGTTTGCAGGAGAGCTTCTGTGAAGTTTGGAAAGTAGGAGGCGAGGTACTGGCGGAAGTAAAGTTGTGAGGCGGCATCGTGAGTCGTGTCGGGATAGCACAGTCGGTAGTGCCCTTGCCCGCGAAAGGCAAAGGTCCCAGGTTCGAGTCCCGGTTCCGGCACACAATTTTAATCTGCCAGGAAGTTTCAGTTGCAAGGAAGTCATGAATTGGAATGATACAGGATGATGAGTAGGGCAGCAGGGGGGAGGGGGGATAATAGTAGGTATAGGGCATACCGATGGCAAGTTATCTTAGGTTGAGTCCAGGATGGTTGCAGGACCATAGAAAGATATGAAGGGACCACTCCCATCTGTGCAGTTCAGAAGTTCTGGTGGTGGAGGGGAGGATCCATATGGCTTGGGTAGTGAAGCAGCCATTGAAATCTAGAGTGCTGTGTTCAGATGCATGCTGTGCCACAGGGTGGTCCATCTTGTTTTTTACCACAGTTTGGCTGTGGCCATTCATCCTGGGCAGCTGGTTTATCGGCATACCAGTGTAAAATACTGTGCAAGGATTGTAACGGAGTTGGTATATTACAGGGCTGCTTTCACAGGTGGCCCAACTTCTGATGGGGTAAGATAAGCCTATGACAGGACTGGACTAGGAAGTGGATTGCACAGGTTTTGCATTGGGGTCTTTCACAGTGATATGTGCCCTGTGGTAAGGGGTTGGTATTGAGCGTGGCATAGAGATGGAATAGCATGTTGTGGAGGTTGGGTGGATGGAACATCACTTTAGGAGGGGTCTGAAGGATCTTGGGCAGGATGTCACTCATTTCAGGGCATGATGACAAATGAAGTCCTGATAAAGGATGTGATTTAATTGTTCCAGTCCAGGATGATATTCATTCAGATGTATCATACTTTAAGAATATCATGGCAAATCAAATGTTAAACTAAATGTTAATAGAATAGAACATCCATTAACTTCATCACCAGTATTGCAACTGACTTCATCTGTTTGTGATGAAATTTGCATGGAATGTCATATTAATGACAATGGTAAAATAAAAAGTAAAAAAAAATGAAGAAATTTCATCATCATCATCCTCATGAACAGTTTCCAACCACAGGCTGGGTCTGTTTAGAACACAAGCCCCACCAATTAGTCCATTCTTTCCATCATTTCTCTGTTTTTACTTTGGCCTAATCCCGTCCTCTTTCCTTCACAACCCACCACTACTTTTCGACATTGCAGACCCATAGGCAATGCACCCAAAATCTAGACGGGACTGCACGAGTGCCATGTAAAGCCGCAATAGCATCGAGCGGTCAGCACCCCAGGTTGTATGGCCCAGGTGTTGGAGAAGGTTGAGACGGCACCAGCACTCCCAATTCAGCTGATGAATATGGGGGAGCCACGTCAGCCGGGTGTCAAAGACCAGTCCTAAAAATCGATGGGTATCTACTACATTCAGTAGTTCATCGTTAAGATAAAGTTCAGGGTGAGGGTGAACTGTCTGATGGCGACAGAAGTCCATCACTCTGGTCTCGGTGGCAGAAAACTGAAAGCTATGGGTAAGCGCCCAGATCTGCGCCTTCAGAATAGCGCCTTGCAACCTACGTTCGGCAACTTGGGTGCTGCAGGATCTAAAAGAGATACAGAAGTCGTCGGCATAAAGAGAAGGGGAGACCGACGATCCAACCACTGTCGCTAAACCATTGATGGCAACTAAAAATAATGGAATGCTTAAAACCGAGCCCTGAGGAACCCCATTATCCTGGATATGAGAGGTGCTCAGGGAGGCACCAATTTGAACACGAAAGGTACGGACAGCTAAAAAATTCTGGATAAAAATCAGTAGGGAGCCCCAGAGACCCCAGTCATGTAAAGTGTTGAGGATGTGTTGTTGCCAGATTGTATCGTATGCTTTGTGCATATCAAAGAAGATGGCAACAAGGTGATGGTGCCTGGAAAAGGCTGTGCGGATTGCAGACTCGAGGTACACCAGATTGTCAGTGGTAGATTGACCATGGCAAAAACTGCCCTGGCATGGAGCCAGGAAGCCTAGAGTCTCCAGAATCCAACACAACTGCCGACTGACCATCAACTCCAACAGTTTGCATGGAATGTTAGTCAGGTTAATGGGCTGATAGCTATCCAAGGAAAGAGCAGGTATGTCGGGTTAAGCACTGAGATGATGATACTCTCCCGCCATTGTGATGGGAAAACACCATCACACCAAATGCGGTTATAGACCACAAGAAGATTACACCAGCTGTCGGCGGAGAGGTGCTTCAGCATTTGGCTATGGATGCTATCAGGTCCAGGCGCCATGTCATGACATAAGGTAAGAGCACGGAGGAGCTCCCACTCAGTGAAAGGAGTGTTGTAGGATTCAGAGTGCCGGGTAGTGAAGGAGGGGCACTGACGTTCTACCCGCTCCTTCAATGTAAGGAAGGCCAGAGGATAATTTGCAGAGGCAAAGGCATGAACATAATGCTCGGCAAACATCTTTGCAAGTGTGGCCGGGTCCATACATAGAACTTCATTCATGGAGATTCCAGGTATTCCAGTTGGTGTATGTAATCCATTTAACCACCTGATTTTACTCCAGAGTTGTGAGGCAGAGGTACCCATCCCAATAGTGGAGACGTACCTCTCCCAGCACTCCTGTTTCCGTCTTCTTATTAACTGGCGAGCACGAGCGCAAAGTCGTTTGAATGTGATGAGGAGCTCCTGAGAGGGATGACGCTTGTAGCGCTGTAAAGCCCGCCTACGATCTCTAATAGCCTCAGCTATTTCTGGCGTCCACGACGGCACTGTCTTCTGCCATGGGCACCCTGTGGGCCATGGAATTGCAGCTTTTGCAGCAGAAACAATGGTGTGAGTGACGCCCTCGACCACCACATCGATGGTGTCGTGTGGGGGAGGTCGAACAATAGCAGAGGATGTGTAATCTTCCCAGTTAGCCCTGCTTAAAGCCTACCTGGAGGGGCGTCCTGGGGACTGATGTTGTGGGAGTGACAGAAAAAGGGGAAAATGGTCACTGCCGCACAGGTCGTTGTGGGCTCTCCAGTGGACAGATGGTAGAAGGCTGTGGCTGCAGATTGATAAATCAATGGCCGAGAACGTGCCATGCGCCACACTAAAGTGTGTGGGGGCACCAGTATTTAAGAGGCAGACGTCGAGTTGAGAAAGTAAAGACTCGACGACTCTGCCTTGGCCAGAAAGTGTAGTACCACCCCACAATAGGTTATGGGCGTTGAGTCACCCAATAAGAAGAAAGGCAGAGGGAGTTGCGATATAAGTGCAGCCAAATCATTTAAATAGATATCCCCATCCGGAGGGAGATAAAGGCTGCAAACGGTAAACTCTTGTGTTGTCCTTACCCTGACAGCCACTACTTCTAATGGTGAATGAAGGGGCACAGGTTCACTATGAACAGAAGTAAGGACATACGCGCACACACCACCTGAGACCCTGCTATATGAGATACAGTTTACAGTAATATCCTCTGTAGCTACGAAGGGCTAGGGTCCGCATTGCTGGAAACCAAGTTTCCTGTTAGGCAACGCAGAAAGCTGGTGTTATGCTTAAAAGTTGTCGTAACTCAGCCAGGTGGGGGAAGAAACCACCGCAGTTCCACTGGAGGATAATGGTGTCCGACAACTGCGAAGACATGAATGGTACGAGGGGGAAAATTACAACTCAGCGTCACTCAATTCCGCTGACTGACGATTTTCTGGCTCAGCATCCATTGTTTCTGGGATGTCCCCGAAAGCGAGGTTCTCCAGGGATGCTAGAATCTCCACCTCGTCCCCAGAGGTCATCTTTTTTCCTCCGATCCTTTTCGCCGGCAGGGACTGAGGAGCAGCGTGAGGCCCTGCGTCAAGCAGCCTTCGGTTTTGCCCGCTGCTGGGGTTGTTTCGGCAGCGACACTGGTGGAACCCTCAGAAGGGAGAGTCCCAAGGGACCCCTTCCAAACAAGGGGTACTGAAGAGGGTGGTTGTTTCTCCGGCAGAGGGGTGGGGGGTGCTCCCGAGGCAATCACCCTGGGAGCAGAAGAAGGAAGGGAGCCCCCAACCACCTTGGAGGCAGGTGTAGGTTTACAGCCCTGAGGGCCCACAGAAAAGGAATTAGTAGGGATGATGGGTGTCGCAACAGATGATGGCGATGATGTAATTGCCGCAAAGATGTCATCACGGTTACTGGGTGTAAGCGCTCGTATTTCTTTTTCGCCTCAGTATATGTCAACCGGTCCATGGTCTTATATTCAATGATTTTCCTTTCCTTGTGGAGAATAGGGCATTGTGATGAGCAGGGATGATGCTCCTGGCCACAGTTCACGCAGATGGGCTGCGGAGTATATGGGACGTCCGGGTGGGCTGGACGTCCACAATCCCTGCAAGCAGTGCTGGAAGGGCAATTGGACGATATGTGTCCAAACTTCCAGCACTGGAAGCATCTCATAGGAGGAGGGATGTAAGGTTTCACATCACACTGGTAGCACATCACCTTCACCTTCTCCGGCAGAGTATCGCCTTCAAAGGCTAAGATGAAGGCACCAGTGGCAACCTTATTGTCTTTAGACCCACGATAGACGCGCCGGACGAAGTGAACACCTTGCAGCTCGAGGTTGGTGCGCAGCTCCTCATCAAACTGTAAGAGGAGATATCTATGAAATATAATGCCCTGGACCAGATTCAGTGACTTATGTGGCGTAATGTTGACCGCGACAGCGCAAGCAACGCCCACGACTGGGCAGAGGATGTGTTATGGATCAACACGAAACCATTATGCATCTTGGAGAGGGACTCCACATCTCCAAACTTCTCCTCCAGGTAGTCCACAAAGAACTGAGGATTCACTGTTGTAAATGATTCCACATCTGTCCTTGTATATACCAAATATCTAGGTCAATATGGCTCATTTCTGTTAGTAGCCCTGCGTTCCTCCCAAGGCATGGCTAAGGAAGGGAACGATTTAGGGTCATATGAAGTGGCATTGAACTTCCCACGCTTCGAGACGGCAATTATACATCCACCAACGTTATCTTTTGCTCATTTCATTTTGTTCCCACGAGCAGCTAGGGATCTAAATGTCCACCCAGACAGTGCCCCACTTGCCTGGGTAAACCTTATACAACTGAGGTGCGGCAGGTTCCTCAGAGGTTGCTCACTAGTGACTGTTCAACCTCATCAGCCATGCATCTCCTCGGCACATAGCACACCTTGAGATTGAGGGGTTTTTTTTTTTTTTTTTTTTTTTTTTTTCATAGAGGTTTGTACCGTCTTCGCGACCCGGGCGATTGAGCCAAGATCCCCGGGCTCTGAAACATACAACGTTTCACTATCGCGCAGAACGATGGTCGTTGAAGCACGCGCAGAGCTTATGGTGTAGCAGACTGTTGGCGTGACACAGTCCATGGCTCAGGACCCTGGGTTTGCCAAGCCTGTACTCAGCAGATTAATGCTGAGCCCTTGAGGGGTGTTATAGCCTACTGAAGTTACTATACTCTGATACTGACCTATCCGGCAGAAACTTGGGTAACAAAGGACAGAGATATGAGCAGAACACAGGGAAGGGAAATGAAATTCCTGCAAAGCAGAATAGGGGCAACAGGAAGAGAGAGGAAGCATTGAGAAGATCAGGGAAATAGTGTGAAAAGAGCCATTACAGGATAGGATTAAGACATAAAGACTATTGTGGTATGACCACTTAAACAGAATTGAGGAGGAGGATACCAACCAAAATAATACACTAATAATATAGGATTAAAACAAATTAATAAATGTAAATGTCGAAAAGTAGTGGTAGGTTGTGAAGGAAAGAGGACAGGATTAGGCCAAAGTAAAAACAGAGAAATGATGGAAAGAATGGACTAATTGGTGGGGCTTGTGTGCTAAACAGACCCAGCCTGTGGTTGGAAACTGTTCATGAGGATGATGATGATGAAATTGCTTCTTTTTTTTTACTTTTTATTTTACCATTGTCATTAATATGACATTCCATGCAAATTTCATCACAAACTTATGCCAATGCAGAGCCGACACAGCACCACTGAATCCCTGCGAGAGGTCCGCATGGAGGAGCACCACACTGCTGTGGTGTCCTTGACTACCCAGAGTTTATTGGGCATGTTCAGGCTAGCCACTCAGCATCCCAAAGCCGAGGTACCCGTTGGCGCAACAATGAATGGAGATCTGAGGCCGGGAGGCCGATCTCTAAAATGGATGCACCGACAGCATGCTTGGCAAGCCGGTCAACACGATCATTACCCGGGATACCCACATGACCTGGAGACCAGATGAATGTCACTGATCACCCGGACAGTTCAATGGCATGAAGCGTCTCCTGTATGGCCAACACCAGGGGAGACCGCAGGTAACACTGGTCCAGCACTCTAAGCCTGCTCAGGGAGTCAGAAATAATAACTCATCTGAGCAGACCGGATATGCACAAGAGCTCTGTGAATGGCCACCAGCTCTGTAGTGTAAACACTGCACCCATTTGGCAGAGAGAGCTGTTCCACATGGTCACCATGAAGAAAAGCAAATCCCATGCGGCCATCAACCAGAGAACCATCGGTGTAAATCAAGTCATAACCAGGGAACTCCGCTACGACAGCGGAGAACTGACGGTGGAGCACCTCCAGTGGAACTGAGTCCTTGGGCCCATAGGCCAAGTCCAGCTGAGTAGACAGCCTTGGCAAGCACCACGGAGGTGTACGCGCATGGACCCGATATAGAGATGGAAGGGGCAAAGATTCAAGCTCCAGGAGGAGGGACCGAACTCTAAAGGCAATCGTATGACCTGATCTGGGGTGTCACTGATGGTGGTGGAGGATAACATCAGAAAATAGAAGATGACGGTTCGGGTGGTCTGGGGAGCAATATATGTTGGTTGCATAAGCCGCGAATAGGTGTTGGCGGCGGATCCCCAAAGGTGGGTCCCAACATCCACAAGTAAGCTGTTCACTGGGCTGATGCTGTTCACTGGGCTGATGCGGAAAGTACCCTTTGCGATGCAAACCCCACAGGTGTGAATGGGGTCCAGTAGGTGCAGTGCCGAAGGTGCCGCAGACCCATAGGCAATGCACCCAAAATCGAGACGGGATTGCACCAGCACCATGTAAAGCCACAACAGCATCGAGCGGTCAGCACCCCAGGTTGTATGACCCAGGTGGCGGAGAAGGTTGAGACGGCGCCAGCACTACCGTTCCAGCTGACGAATATGATAAATGTATTTTATGATATGACAAAAAAAATGTTTTAAGCAGAGCACATAGGTCATCATGACTTGCAATTCTGCACGCACTGATGGTCCATCATAGGGACGAAATCAATATGTTGTGAATTTTAATAAAATGAACATCTTACATTACCTACCAAGCTGAAACCTTTTATTTCATTATAATTGTGTGGTGGACTGGCACAATATGGAATCTAATTTTTTTTTAAATTTTAATTTTTGTCCGTGGCCTTCCTCAGAAAGAATACTCATCCACACTTACTCAGGCACACTCATCCACACACATCAGGCATCTCTGGCCGCCCAACACAGTCTGAGGCTGGGTGGCCAGAGATGACTGACGCGTGTGGATGAGTGTGCCTGAGTGATTGTGTGGATGAGTATTCTCTTTCTGAGAAAGACCACGGCCAAAAATTAAGAATTGTGTGTGTGTGTGTGTGTGTGTGTGTGTGTGTGTGTGTGTGTGTGTGTGTGAGTCTTTTATTTGTGTCTGTTAGTGGTTCAAAATACAGGGGGCAGGGAGCCGGGTGATGGGGGGGAGGGAGCCGGGTGATTGGGGGGGGGGAGGGAGCCGGGTGATTGGGGGGGAGGGAGCTGGGTGATTGGGGGGGGAGCCGGGTGATTGGGGGGGAGGGAGCCGGGTGATTGGGGGGGAGGGAGCCGGGTGATTGGGGGGAGGGAGCCGGGTGATTGGGGGGGGGAGCCGGGTGATGGGGGGGGAGCCGGGTGGGGGGGGAGCCGGGTGGGGGGGGAGGAAACCGGGTGTTGGGGGGGGGGGGAGGAAGCCGGGTGATGGGGGGGAGGAAGCCGGGTGATGGGGGGGGGAGGAAGCCGGGTGATGGGGGGAGGAAGCCGGGTGATGGGGGGGGGGGAGGAAGCCGGGTGATTGGGGGGGGGGAGGAAGCCGGGTGATTGGGGGGGGGGGAGGAAGCCGGGTGATGGGGGGGGGAGGAAGCCGGGTGATGGGGGGGGGGGGAGGAAGCCGGGTGATGGGGGGGGGGGAGGAAACCGGGTGATGGGGGGGGGGGAGGAAACCGGGTGATGGGGGGGGGGGGAGGAAACCGGGTGATGGGGGGGGGGAGGAAACCGGGTGATGGGGGGGGGGAGGAAACCGGGTGATGGGGGGGGGAGGAAACCGGGTGATGGGGGGGGGGGAGGAAACCGGGTGATGGGGGGGGGGGGAGGAAACCGGGTGATGGGGGGGGGGGAGGAAACCGGGTGATGGGGGGGGGGGAGGAAACCGGGTGATGGGGGGGGGGGGAGGAAACCGGGTGATGGGGGGGGGGGAGGAAACCGGGTGATGGGGGGGGGAGGAAACCGGGTGATGGGGGGGGGAGGAAGCCGGGTGATGGGGGGGGAGGAAACCGTGTGATGGGGGGGGGGGGGAGGAAACCGTGTGATGGGGGGGGGGAGGAAACCGTGTGATGGGGGGGGGAGGAAACCGGGTGATGGGGGGGGGGAGGAAACCGGGTGATGGGGGGGGGGAGGAAACCGGGTGATGGGGGGGGGGGAGGAAACCGGGTGATGGGGGGGGGAGGAAACCGGGTGATGGGGGGGGGAGGAAGCCGGGTGATGGGGGGGGGGGGAGGAAACCGGGTGATGGGGGGGGGGAGGAAACCGGGTGATGGGGGGGGGAGGAAGCCGGGTGATGGGGGGGGAGGAAGCCGGGTGATGGGGGGGGGGAGGAAGCCGGGTGATGGGGGGGGGGGAGGAAGCCGGGTGATGGGGGGGGAGGAAGCCGGGTGATGGGGGGGGGGAGGAAGCCGGGTGATGGGGGGGGGGGGGAGGAAGCCGGGCGATGGGGGGGGGGAGGAAGCCGGGCGATGGGGGGGGGGAGGAAGCCGGGCGATGGGGGGGGGGGAGGAAGCCGGGCGATGGGGGGGGGGGGGGAGGAAGCCGGGCGATGGGGGGGGGGGAGGAAGCCGGGCGATGGGGGGGGGAGGAAGCCGGGCGATGGGGGGGGGAGGAAGCCGGGCGATGGGGGGGAGGAAGCCGGGCGATGGGGGGGAGGAAGCCGGGCGATGGGGGGGAGGAAGCCGGGCGATGGGGGGGAGGAAGCCGGGCGATGGGGGGGAGGAAGCCGGGCGATGGGGGGGAGGAAGCCGGGCGATGGGGGGGAGGAAGCCGGGCGATGGGGGGGAGGAAGCCGGGCGATGGGGGGGAGGAAGCCGGGCGATGGGGGGGAGGAAGCCGGGCGATGGGGGGGAGGAAGCCGGGCGATGGGGGGGAGGAAGCCGGGCGATGGGGGGGAGGAAGCCGGGCGATGGGGGGGAGGAAGCCGGGCGATGGGGGGGAGGAAGCCGGGTGATGGGGGGAGGAAGCCGGGTGATGGGGGGGAGGAAGCCGGGTGATGGGGGGGAGGAAGCCGGGTGATGGGGGGGAGGAAGCCGGGTGATGGGGGGGAGGAAGCCGGGTGATGGGGGGGAGGAAGCCGGGTGATGGGGGGGAGGAAGCCGGGTGATGGGGGGGAGGAAGCCGGGTGATGGGGGGGAGGAAGCCGGGTGATGGGGGGGAGGAAGCCGGGTGATGGGGGGGAGGAAGCCGGGTGATGGGGGGGAGGAAGCCGGGTGATGGGGGGGAGGAAGCCGGGTGATGGGGGGGAGGAAGCCGGGTGATGGGGGGGGAGGAAGCCGGGTGATGGGGGGGGAGGAAGCCGGGTGATGGGGGGGGAGGAAGCCGGGTGATGGGGGGGGAGGAAGCCGGGTGATGGGGGGGAGGAAGCCGGGTGATGGGGGGGAGGAAGCCGGGTGATGGGGGGGAGGAAGCTGGGTGATGGGGGGGAGGAAGCCGGGTGATGGGGGGGAGGAAGCCGGGTGATGGGGGGGAGGAAGCCGGGTGATGGGGGGGAGGAAGCCGGGTGATGGGGGGGAGGAAGCCGGGTGATGGGGGGGAGGAAGCCGGGTGATGGGGGGGAGGAAGCCGGGTGATGGGGGGGAGGAAGCCGGGTGATGGGGGGGAGGAAGCCGGGTGATGGGGGGGAGGAAGCCGGGTGATGGGGGGGAGGAAGCCGGGTGATGGGGGGGAGGAAGCCGGGTGATGGGGGGGAGGAAGCCGGGTGATGGGGGGGAGGAAGCCGGGTGATGGGGGGGAGGAAGCCGGGTGATGGGGGGGAGGAAGCCGGGTGATGGGGGGGAGGAAGCCGGGTGATGGGGGGGAGGAAGCCGGGTGATGGGGGGGAGGAAGCCGGGTGATGGGGGGGGGAGGAAGCCGGGTGATGGGGGGGGGAGGAAGCCGGGTGATGGGGGAAGGATGGAAAGTTCTGCATTGCATGATAGGTGGGAATGCAAGGGGTAACTTGAATGCAGTGAAGGGAAGGGGTGGTAGAGGATAGAAGGAAGGTGTGGAGAGATGAGGGATTTGAAACAATGAAAATAATATGGAAAAAATAAAAAGTAATTAAGGAGTGACACACAATTTGAAGGAAGACATGAATTGGAGGGATACAGGATAATGAGTGGGGAAGGAGGGGGAGAAGGTATAATGTTAGGCATAGGGTGTAGGGATAGCAAGTTATCTTAGGTTGAGGGCAGGGTGGTTGTGGGACCATAGAATATGTTGAATGATAAAACTCCCATCTGTACAGTTCTGAAGAGCTGGTGGTGGAGGGGAGGAACCAAATGGCTTGGGTAGTAAAGCAGCCATTGGAATCAAAAGTTGTGTTCAGCCACATGCTGTGCTGCATGGTGGACCACCTTGCTTTTTGCCACAGTTTGGTGGTGGCCATTAATCCTGATGGACACTGTGCAATGATTGCAGCAGAGTTGGTAAATCACATGGCTATTTATCCTACCCCGTCAGAGGTCGGGCTAGCTGTGTGTTGGGGCATTTGGGGAAGAAGTATTATTGCCAATGTTTATTTAAATTGTTAATAATAATATGTAGATAGGGAACAACTCACCGTGAAGATGAATGTTGAACTGCCGACAGACACAAATGAAAGACTCGCAAACACACACAATTCCAAATTTTCGGCCGTGACCTTCCTCAGAAAGAGAACACTCATCCACACACATCAGCCATATATGGCCACCCAGTCTCAGACTGTGTTGGGCAGTGAGAGATGGCTGACATGTGTGGATGAGTGTGTCTGAGTGATTGTGTGGATGAGTGTTCTCTTTCTGAGGAAGGCCACGGCCAAAAATTCAGAATTTTTTAAAATTATAATGAAATAAAAGGTTTCAGCTTGGTAGGTGATGTAAGATGTTTATTTTATTAAAATTCACAACATATCGATTTCATCCCTATGATGGAACATCATCAGTGCGTGCAGAATTGCAAGTCATGATGACCTATGTGCTCTGCTTGAAACATTTTTTGTCATATCATAAAATACATTTATCATATCTACCAGTGTATTTTAAATGTATTTTATGATGTTGATGATGTTGTTGTTGTTGTCTTCAGTTCGCAGACTGGTTTGATGCAGCTCTCCACACTACCCTGTTCTGTGCAAGCCTCTTCATCTGAGAATAATTTCGGCAACTGCTTACTTTATTCGTCCCTCAGGCTCCCTCTACGATTTTTACCCCACACACTTCCTTCTAATGCTAAGTTGACAATTCCTTGATGTATCAGAATGTGTCCAGCAAATCTATCACTTCTCTTAGGATATGCCAGAAACTTCTTTTCTCCCCAATTCAGTTATGCACCTCCTCATTAGTTATGTGATCTACCCATCTAATTTTCATCATTTGTCTGTAGCACCACATTTCAAAAGCTTCTATCATCTTTTTATCTGAACTCCTTATCATCCACATTTCACTCCCATACAATGCTACACTCCAGAGAAATGCTTTCAGAAAGGACTTCCTAACATTTAAATTAATATTGGATGTCAAGAAATTTACACTTCTTAAGAAACGCTTATCTTCCCATAGCCATTCTGCATTTTATATCTGCTTTACTTCAGCCATCAGAAGTTATCTTGCTACCCAAATAACAAAACTCATCTACTACTATTATTGTCTCATTACCTAATCTAATTCCTTCAGCATCACCTGATTTGCTGACATTACATTCCATTACCCTCATTTTAATGTTGTTAACGTTCATCTTATATCTTCCTTCAAGACACTGTCCATTCCATTCAGTTGCTCTTCCAGATTTTTTGTGGTCTCTGACAAAATTACTATGTCATCGGCAAACTGCAAAGTTTTTATTTCTTCTCCCTGAACTTTAATTCCCTCTCCAAATTTCTCCTTGAATTCCTTCACTGCCTGCTCAATATACAGATTAAACAACACTGGGGAAAGGCTACAATCCTATCTTTCTCTCTTCCCAACCTCTGCGGCCCTTTCTTGCCCTTTGACTAATAACTGCTGTCTAGTTTTTGTATATGTTGATTATAACTCTTTGCTCGCTATATTTTACCCCTGATACCTTTAGAATTTCAAAGAGTGTATGCCAGTCGACATTGTCAAAAGCTTTCTCCAAATCTACAAATGCTAAGAATGTAGGTTTCCCTTTCCTTAGCCTATCTTCAAAGATTAGTCATAATGTGAGTATTGCCTTCCGTGTACCTACATTTTTCCTAAATCCAAACTGATCTTTCCCAAGGTCGGATTCCACAAGTTTTTCCATTTGTCTGTAAATAATTTGTGTTAGTTTTTTGCAACCATAACTTATTAAACTGATAGTTCTGTGATTTTCACATCTGTCTGCACTTGCTTTCTTTGGAATTGGAATTACAATATTCTTCTTGAAGTCTGATAGTATTTCCCCCATCTCAGACATCTTGCATACCAGGTGGAACAATTTTTTTTCACGACAGGCTCTCCTAACAATATCAGCAGTTCAGATGGAATATCATCTACTCTAGGGGCCTTGTTTCGACAAATCCTTCAGTGCTTTGTCAAATTCTTCTCGCAGTATTATCTCTCCTACCTCATCTTCCTCCACTTCGTCTTCCATTTCTAGAATACTGCCTTCAAGTTTATTTCCTTTGTATAGGCTCTCTATATATTCCTTCCACAGTTCAGCTTTCCCTTCTTTGCTCAGTACTGGTTTTCCGTCTGAGTTCTTGATGTTCATACAGCTGATTTTCTTGTCTCCAAATATCTCTCTTATTTTCCTGTAGGCAGTATCTATCTTTTCCCCAGTTATACATTTTTCTATGGTTCTGAATTTGTCCTCTAGCCACTCCCACTTAGCCAGTCTGCACTTCCTGTCAATCTCATTTTTCAGATGTTTATACTCCCTTTTGCCTGCTTCGCTTGATGCAGTTTTGTATTTTATGATATGACGAAAATGTTTTAAGCAGAGCACATAGGTTATCATGACTTGCAATTCTGCACGCATTGATGATGACCCATCATAGGGATGAAATCGATATGTTGTGAATTTTAATAAAATAAACATCTCACATTGCCTACCAAGCTGAAACCTTTTATTTCATTATTTCATTTATAGATGTGTTTGTGTGTCTTATTTGTGTCTTTCGGCGGCTCAATGTTTGTCTTTACAGTGACTTGTTCCCTGTTTACATATTATTATTATTAACATTCCTTACTGGACCTGCAATTGTTGTTTATTTAAACAGATCAGACAAAGTTGCCTGCAGTATCTAATTTTTCATACACATTTTTAAAATAAAATCCAATATCTTCTCACAAAAACTGTATCAAACCACTAGCAGAAGTTCAATTAACTGATCTATAAATGAGTAGGCCTACTGCAAATTAAGCACTGGACATTACCCTTTTATTTCTATATCTATTTAATATGAAAATATACAGTAAGAGAAGTTGTGCAAAGTTTGTAAAATGCACACTAAGAATATATTAATCAACTGAGAAAAAAAGGTAGGTTAAAGTGTGCCCACTTCATTCATGCCTTTTTGTATTAACATAGTAATGCTCCTGTTTACAAAGCAAGGAGAATAGCATTTTGTGCACAAAGTCCACTTTTCATAAACAATACTTATTACCTCCTACATTATCAAACTACCTGCAGCTGCACTTGCATATTCAGTGTTTTTATTATGCTGATTGATAGTTTGTAACCAAGCTCCTGCACATGCAGTAATGTCGGCTGCCTCATGTATCTGCCTGTACAGATGAAACAGCTTGTGATGTGCATCCCCCACCCCAAAGCATGATGTGATGACAAGCACAGTAGTGTTGGTGAGCAGTGATTGCTGAGGGGTGTGGACCAGAACAAGCATCTATTCAGCATGCTATTTAAAGTTGAGCTAGAATAGGATGATCCCTGGTGCTTGCGCCAATCGGCTTTGAGCGCCGGCTGCGGCAGCAGACCATTGGAGTAAGTCCAGTGCGAGCTTTGCTCTGTGCATGCTTGCGTTCAGCTGCACAGTGCACTTTTGCCAGTTCTGTCCCACAACAGCGACTGGTAGTTATAATGTAAGACACCGAACTAACTACTTGGCAACACGGTTTCATTCAGTTTCTGCGGCCGGGGCGGTCTCCCGCCCCGTAGGTGGAGCCAGGGATCATTGTGTTTTGGCCCGACTATAATGTACATATATATACCTACTCAATAAATGTAATAATTTTTAAAGCAGTTCAGTATTTTGGAAAAAAGATGTTCTATTCCCTAATCCATTGTGTTAGAGGTTAAGTTTGGCTTTAATTTCTGAAAAAACTTGTTTACTTCATCATGGTTCAAGCTATCTCCACACTGAGTTTGATTGATGATAAAAATTATCATTTAATGATAAAAATGTAACAGACAAACATGATAATTGTGGTCAAATGCGGCCACTGTCAATCCTTTCTTTCCTATCCTTCTTCCTTTCCTTCATTTAACAATCATTTACAAACATACTAATCTATTTGGAATATTGGTATTGATAATTCAGTTGTGGCTATTCCAAGATTAGAATAACTCTGTAGCTATACACATACCTAAAGTAGGAACTTATATAATTAATAATAAATGATAGGTAACAACTCATCGTAAACAGGTTTACTGAGCTGCTGACATGCACATAAAATAGACAATAGCATTCACACAACTTAAATCTTTGCTCATGGACTTCATCGGAAAAGAAACTGCATACATTCACACCTTCTTTCTATTTCTTTCTCTCTCTCTTTTTCTGATGAAGGCCACAGCTGAAAATTTAAGTTGTATGAATGTGATTGTCTTCTTTGTGTGCCTCTCTGTGGCTCAGCAATGGTTTTTATGGTGAGTTGTTACCTATCCTGTATTGTTGACAATGCAATCTGGATTTACCATTGTTGAACTTTTATAATTAGTGAGAAATTTCATTAAATTTCTAGCTGTTGTACAAATAAACATCTCTTACAGGATAAAGGGAACCAGTGTGTTCTGATGATAGGTGATGAAAAAACTGCAATTACATATAATGAAAGTATATTTTTAAATTATGAAATTTTTACAAATGATGTTTTCATGACAATTCTCAGTAAGTGAAGTCTTGAATTAACATAGATGTTTGAAAGACATTACTGCCACTTATTTATGGAAAGGTTTTCCAGAAGTGAATCTGTTGATAAGGTCAAGTGCCCATTTAGGTTGATCTGTGGGAACCATATGACCTGCATTTCTCACTAGAACCTCAGTCAGGTTTCCTGCTGCCTTTGAATATCCAGCAATTTCACCATCTACAAGCCACTTTTGACGCGTGGTATTTCTGTATTCTTCTGCACCTCCCCAATTCAAAACCTGCAGGTAGCTTTCTGTTAATGGATATGCCACAATGATATCTAGCTGGCCATTATATACCAACACACGATAGTGCCCAAGGAGCTGTTCCACCTGGAAGATGAACAAAAACAAGTATAACCAACAGTTAATAATAGATTAAGCAAAAAGTAAATTTTATGGTGCAATTTTGAAGAGAGGCAGGAACAAGAAAATTACAGTGGAACTTCAGTTTTACATTCCCACCCCAACCCCCCCCCCCCTCCACCCCCGACATTTTGATTTGCATTTTTTTTACACAAATGGTAGACGATTAGCACCACCGAGTTTAAGGGTATGCGAAGATCCACTGTCAATGGTATTTTTGTAGCGCGACTGCCATCTAGCGATAGCATACACTGTTCTTAACTTGTGTTTCAGCGTGTATGCACTACACAGGGATAACTCACGAATGCACACCACAAATTTAATATTTGTTAGACATTAAATCTTAATAGGATTTTCAGAAACAAAGCCACCACTCACTGTAAAGCAAACTTTATTTTGCTAGTACAGTTTATAATGCATTGTGTGTTTAGTGCATTTTTTATCTATTACAATGTAATAGGTGGTATCTATAGCGAGGAAGTTATAAAAAAATCTACTCTGACCCAAACAATCCACAGGTGGTGAAAAGCAGAGTACAGATTATTAAAAGTTCATTGCTGTATATACAGTCGTTATGTCCATTTGTGAGTTGTCCAAGAAAAAATCATGTTTGATACATGAACAATAATTTAAACAAAAAACACCAAGCTTTTTCGCTAGAAGAAAATGTGTGTATAGCATACTAAGAAATCAGTTGATGCTAAAACAGGGACTCATGTACAGTTATTTGCATCTCTTGGAATTCAAGTGATGCATTTAAACATTATTGTGAAGAAACCTGAAGAGATTGAGAAGTACTTATACAGCAGAACCAAACAGAAAATGTTGCCATAGATGGCAATATCTTGATAGTAAGTGCCCTCAACATTTCCGTTCAGTTGGGAATCAATAATTTATGAGCATCCAACGGATGGAAACATCTCTCAAAAACGAGTTTCGACTTACAATTTGTAGTTATAGTATGTTAGAAAATAGCTCAATTACCTTGTACCCCGACACCAATTTCAACAGAACAGATGACATACCACAAATTGGTGTACATTACAATGATTGTACAATAAAGTCTCCCAGGGACAGTGGCAGCATTTTCCTATTGCTCATAAATTGGCAACAGAACTTTTCACATACACAATGTTATGTTATTTTCAAATAAGCAATGAGAAGCGAAAAAGATGCAATGAATTTATGGCGGTGACATTTGAATTACGGTCTAGTATGGTGTGTTTAAAAGTGCATATTTGTAGTTGTGTATCTACTTTAGTGTACTCATTGTGAACCATTCCATTAAACTGATTCAAATGCCGTATATTTCCGCAGATAAGATGATGGTTAAATTATAAAAAAAGGCCCCAAAATCCGAGGTCGTCTTATACGACGGTACAAAAAATATTAGATTGAAATTTAGTCTGAAATTGGTTAATTTCACAGATGTGCTGCATAGTGCGGCTTCGACCTCCAAACAATATATATCAAAGTGGTTGAGTATCGAAACAATACGCATCGAATAGGCGAATGTTATGATTTTTATGAATATGTCGTGATTTTAAAGAATGTGGTTAGGCAGGAATCTAAGAGTACAGCTTTCTGGATAATTTACAAGAAAGTTAGCACTTTAAGTAGCTCGGCCTGAAAAGATGTATATCGAACGTTCAGCTGTAAATCAATTCAGTGTTTCTGAACCATATAGTTGGACGCTACACACCTGAAAAAAATTCTTGTTTAACCCATACCTACCCTTCTTAAGGCTACGCTACAGATAACTTTTTAAAAGTAAAAGTTTTTTAGTATGCAAAGTCCCACATCGCGCGAATCTCTGGTGCAGAAACATTTGCTTATTCCATATATATCGTTTCAAAACGTATCGATTCGATATATATCATTTCAAGGTCGAAGCCTCGCTATAGCCACGCTATGCAGCACGTCTGCATTATTGCCCTCATGAAATTTACATCATGGAGGAAAGATTTTCGAAAACATGGTTTTGCACAATTTTATTTTTTAATTATTCGCTTTTCGAGCTTCATTAATTTACTGAGGAACAAGGGTACATACGATAACCTATATGCCATAAAGCAGAAATAGAATTAATTATTTACAATGCAGCTTGATTTTACAATGTCGCTTGTCAAAAATAATTTCTGAATATATATATCCAGAGTCGCACTGAAACAATTAGAGTATATTTATGTAGTGAACAGTGAAAGGATTAAAATATTTTGGAGCTATATGCAACAACTGCGGCTTCCTTTGAAATCTTTTATCTTCTGTTCTCGGGCAATTTCGTGTGTTTTCACCCGCATAATATCAGCATCGGCGCGATTATTTGTTTTTGCGCGGTGGGAAAAAAAAAAACATGCTTCTTCACGATCGGATGCAACGTATCACTACATGCACAAAAGTTCAAAAGCAGACCGTAAACACTGCAACAAAGGGTGAATTCCAGGTGAACCAATCATGAAAACAACTAATGGTCGCTTCTAACGGCATTTTTCGGAACTTCCTGAAGCTTTGCCTCAGAATTTAAGTCACAGGTGTATTTTTAGATCCCAGAAACTGGAAAAAAAGTGTGGCAGGCATTTGGGTTAATACGGTAAACTGGGGGTCGTCTTATAGGCAATATATATGCTTAAACTGTAAAATTTTGATGAAAATTTGTACTTCGTCTTACCTGAAGGTCGTGTTATCTGTCGAAATATACGGTAAGTGAATTGCTATTACTTTTTACAATAGAAATTGATTGATATACGTTTACCCATCCATCCACCTAGTGCCATGATTTAATTAAAATACATAATTATTTGAAACATGGATTGTTTGACATATGGTTGCTTTTCTTGTGCACATTCAAAATCTCATATTTCATCACACTTTTCTTCAAATCGTGGAATCTGTCTCCTATTGTCTCATTCTGCATTCATGGCAAGCCCTGACAACATTCCTGTGTTGCACACACAAATAAGCAAATTGGCTATATTGTAGACTTAACTATTGTTCATGTAATTTCATTCACTTACACAGATAATACATAGTGTAGGCCTATTAGAGAGGATTACAATTTTTAATCCTGTACATATGACAACTACATTTGTTGTTGCTCGTATTTTGGGGAATTTAACATTTTTCCTTAATTCTGCGTTTTCCTCAAATCTACATTTTTGAGGTATGGACCGCACAAAAACAAAATAGGAGTTTCACTGCCGGCCGCAGTGGCCGAGGGGACTGAGGCACTCCAGTCACGGTCCGCACGGCCACTACGGTCGGGGGTTCGAATCCCCCCCCCCCCTCGGGCATGGATATTTGTGCCGTCCTTAGGATTAGCTAGTTCATAAGTAATTTATAAGTTTAGGGACTGATGACCCCGTAGTCAAGTCCCATAAGCTTAACAAAAATTTGAACGTTTGGAGTTTCACTGTAGTCGATTATGTGATCAAAAGTATCCAGACACTCCCAAAAAATATGCTTTTCATATTAGGTGCATTGTGCTGCCTCCTTCTGACAGGTACTCTGTATCAGCAACCTCAGTAGTCATTAGACACTGTGAGAGATCACAATGGGGAGCTCCGCAGAACTCACGGACTTCGAATGTGGTCAGGTGATTGGATGTCACTTGTGTCAAAAGTCTGTATGCGACATTTCCACACTCCTCAACATCCCTAGGTCCACTATTTCCGATGTGATAGTGAAGTGGAAATGTGTTGGGACATGTGTGCCACAAAAGAGTACAGGCTGACTCCATCCTCTGAATGACAGAGACTGCCGACAGTTGAAGAGGGTTGTACTATATAACAGGCAGGCATGTATCCAAACTACATAATGCTCCACTTCAAGTACTATAACAGTTAAACAAGAGGTGATTTTATGGTAGAGCAACTGTCCATAAACCACACATCACACGGGTCAATGCCAAACGATGACTCGCTTCGTGTATGGAGAATAAACATTGGTTTATTGAACAGTGGAAAAATGTTGTGTGGAGTGACGAATCATGGTACACAATGTAACGATCCAATGGCAGGGTGTGGGTATGCCAAATGCCCAGTGAACATCATTTGCCAGCATGTGTAGTGCCAACAGTAAAATTCAGAGGCAGTGCTATTATGGTGTGGTCGCACCACTTTTTCATGGAGGGGGCTTCCATACCTTGTTTTGCACGACACTATCTCAGCACAGGTCTACATTGATGTTTTAATCACCTTCTTTCTCACTATTGAAGAGTAATTCATGGATGGCGATTCTATCTTTCAACATGATGGACCACCTGTTCATAATGCTCGGTCTGTGGCAGAGATGTTACATGACAATAACATCCCTGTAATGGACTGGCCTGCACAGAGTCCTGACTTGAATTCTGTAGAACACCTTTGGGATGTTTTGGAACACTGACTTCATGCCAGGCCTTGCCAACCTACAGTGATACCTCTCCTCAGTACAGCACTCCATGAGGAATGGGGTGCCATACCCCAAAAAACCTTCCAGTACCTGATTGAATGTATACCTGTGAGAGGGCCATCAAGGCTAAGGGTGGGCCAATAGCACATTGAATTCCAGCATTAACAATCCTGGGTGCCAGAACTTTTAAGTCATTTTGTCTGGATACTTTTGATCACATACTGTATATTTTGAAGGATCACAAAAAAATAATGTGTAACATTCTACAAATTTATTGTTTTTACTAACCATTTTTCGGCTGTTATGCCATCATGAGGTAAACTCTACACAGATATAGTAATGCAGCTGGCAGGTTACATTCTATGATCTTAAGTTGCTGTATAGATAATACATGTACATTAATTTCCTTTGAAAATTAAATACACTATCTGTTTAGAGTTTACCTCATGATGGCATTAACAGCCAAAAACCGGTTAGTAAAAACAATAAATTTGCAAAATATTACACATTTATTTTGTGTTTCATTCAAAATGCATAAAATATTCTCTCAAGAACTGAAGGAACAGTCAGTGAATTCAACATAGTGTACATATCTCCGAAATGAAGCATTTCCTTCTTAATGTAAATATATGCTTATTCTTTGACAGTAATATGAATTGCTGCACCTGTGGCTTTTGATGTTCAAGTTGGATAAATCTTAGACTTTATTATTGACACAGATTGCCTGTAGATTATCTTATATTCAATTAAAACCACTTGTAGGAGGTACACATATACATTAAAAATGTATTTGTAACAAAAGTCTCTCAACAGGAATTTAAGTCTTCCAATTAATTTAGTTGTGTTGCTGTTAGTTATCTACTCTTATTATGTATATTACTTGGATGATGAAACTTAATTCATATACAAAAATCCATAACTAAATAATGTTTACTAACCCATGGTCTTACTGACTGCATGATATCTTCCTTAAGGAACATTTCAACCTTCGTGCCATCATTGTATGTCTTATTTCCAACATGTATGGCACGTCTTACTTTTGTTAGCTGCACAAATTTGCCTATATCACCACCATATTTCATTGGTTTGTCACTAAGATAGTTGAAATAGTTTAAGAACCCAGTCAAGTTGTAAAACAAGGTTCCTGTTGATAATAAATCACCATTCAGCAACTCGTCGAATACCTGTCAACATTAAATGAAAAGAAATTACATTCAGAGTTAAATGCAATTCACAAAGCACTGCAATGGCACAGCTCTAATCTTTAATTATAATACATATTTTCTCCAATTAAATAAAGAGAAATAACCCTGGTAGAGAAGAAAAACTCTATCCAGGCACGGCTTCGGTGGTGGTTAGGAGAACATCCTGTACACATGCTGGGAAGGTGGATTTTCCAGCTGTGGGCCAAAATCACCCATATCCTACAGCATATGTCTTAACAAGCTACTCAAAGGTTGGTGTCTATCATTAGAGGTGCGGCCAGGTTCCAACTCCAAGGCTAACAACTTTGGTTGTAGGTTTATATGTGGTCTGACTCCATCTAATCCAAACCAAACAATTCCTCAGTTGTTCAACCAGCAAGCAGTGAAAACCTCTCTTAATTACAGAACTATCCCAGGTTGATGATCCACCAATGTACAAACCCCTCTCAACATGCCTACGGCCAGAGCGTTCTGAAAATCTTCAGAAGAAATCTCGTCTTCTGAAAATTCAACCATAAAACCAAAAATATCTTAGCAATCTTTAATGCAAACTCCTTTCTGAAAATTGGTAAATTAAAACAATTAACAGACACCCTTTGCAAGCATGGAATTCTCATAGCAGCTATCCAAGAAGCCCATTTCTCAGATGACTTGCCTTTTGAGTCTCGCGGCTTCAGCATCCTAAAATCCAAAATTTAACAGAAAATTCTAAGACACGTTCCTCACTTATAAACAAGCTTCATTACTAACAAGAAGATGCTTGATACAATTGTTGATTTCAACCCCAATTCTAATAGGCTATCCATTCTCACTTTCAGATGTACTAACAAAACATACATGATTGTCAACAGTCATTGTGGCAGGGGAATTGACAATTGTCAAAACCAAGAAGAAGTAGAACTCTTCTGGGATATCCTTGATGAAACTATTTCTAGAGTCCCCAAGTCCAACAAATTATCCTGATGGATAACTTCAATGCCTGGATAGCGAAAGAATAGAAATTCAGTGAAACAGTAGGAAACTACCTCACCCATAAAACAATTAACACAGATAGTGAAAGGCTGCTTAATCTGGGTGCCTTCAAGCATCTGCCCTCACAAACTAAAAACCTGGATATCCCCTAACCCTGCAATTGGAGAATTCCAAATTGATCATGTGGCTATATCTCAAAAATCCTCCAATGTGTCAAAGTGCTCTGAGGGGGTGAGCCTTGACTCCCATCACTATCTTTCTAAAATTGAAGTTAACTTCATCCCTACAAACACCCCAAAAAAATCCTCTTAAAAGAATTCCACACCCTGCTATTGAAAACCTCAAGCTGCCCCAGAGAGAATTTTTGCAGTTGGCCAAGTACTTTGAAAAACTCCTGAACTGCAATCCCCCAACATTTTAATTCCTTGAATAGGACCCCTCTAGACAATTTCGACTCAACTCCACCAGACTTAACAAAGCTTTGCAATATACTGTATTTATACAAATATACGCCGCACTTTTTTTCAGAGATTTTGGTTAGAAAAATCGTAGTGCAGCCTATATTCGAGATTTTTCTCCTGACAGTACAAATGGCAAAGTTTCAAGGCATATATACATATATACGTATCATGTAGGTAGATAAACTTAATACAGTAGCTATTGTTTTCAAACAAAAAAATTCAACATCATTTCGCAAAACTTCACAAGTGTGTTTTCACAGCCATTTCACTTTCACCATGATGCGGTAACTGATGCGAGTCCTGTATCGATATAGCCTGTATCGCATGCCCCCACTCGGTATTGACAGCTATTTCAGTGCAACCCATTTATCATAGAAATCAACATAGAAATACTCATTGAAAATCAGATCATGTAGAGTGACGATATTTCTTTTTTGTGTTGACCAGGAAGTAAATAATTAACAATGTCCCTGCTCTATGGTTGGCAGCTTCTTTATATGCCTTTGTCTGGTCAGCAAATCGGTTTTCCACAGAATATCTGAATTTATGAAACAGACAGTTGTCGTCTTGTTTCGTCAGTATTGATGAAGACTTTTTTGTTTTCATTGAGTATCAGTAGTTCATTATGGATAAAAGAATCTTTGATGGATTCCGACAAGTAAAAAAATGCGAAAAGAAAAACACAATTAAAAAGTAATCCTATCCTTGACACTATCAAAATAAGATTTGTAAAAGTAACAATTCTTTTATCCATAACGGAATACAGTTACTCAATGAAAAAAAAAAAAAAATGAAAAAAAAAAAAGTATTCATGGAGACTGCTGAAAGGAAACAACGACCGTGTATTTCATGCATTCAGAAATGCCACGAAAATAAATCAACAAATCTCATTCAATATTGTATACTGCCACCTGAATGCCAACAAATTCACAAGAATTTACTGCCTTTGTTTTAGTTGATGATTTATCCACTGCGTGAAGCTACAATTTTAGCACAAAATTTATTCGCCACATAGAAATAGATGCTGTTCTATAACTGAAGTTTCTCATAAATTTGTTATTGCAGCCTATATTCAAGGTTTAATTTTTACTATAAAATTGAGTCAAAAGTTTAGGTGCGGCCTATATTTGCACATGGCCTATATTCGTGTAAATACAGTAATCGAACCCATCATAAACAACAAAGCCCCATGAGAGGATTCTCTGGTTGCAGAGTACTGGAAACTCACAGAGGACTCGTCCCTAGCCCTACTTCTAGGCACATTTCAAAAAATTTGTGAGACCTTCAAAATGCCAGAGTACTGGACTTCTGCCCTGATTCAAGCACTTCACGAGAAATGCTAGGAACAGATGGGAACAACTATCAAGGAATTTATCTTTTCTCAGTCACACAAAATCCTGTCTAAAGCCCTTCTAAACAGAGCCGAGCCCCAACTAGATCCGCAGCTAATCTAATACCAGGTGGTTTTTCTGGCAATCCTGTTCTTGTGTAAAGCAAATCTACAATCTGAAGTCTAATCTCCCATTTTAGAACCAGAGCCAAACCCATAGATATTAACTTCATTGACTTCCAAAACTCATACGACTCAATAGATCGAGCAACCCTTTTCAAAGTACTCTCCAATTTCACACTAGGCCAAAAGACTCAAAAAATTATTCAAGCAACTCTCACTAATACATCCTCTAAAGTAAAATACCGAACAACAGTCTGACACATTCCTAATCCACACCAGCATCAGACAAGGTGACGGAATTTTGCCTCTTGTATTAGTTTCCTTTGAACCCCACTGCACCAAGTTTTACTTTCAGTTTTATTTTTTTCATGCTTCAATTGTTTAGTGGGAAAGGTTCTCAGATGTTGACAATTCTTTCAAATACATATTTCACATGTTTCTTTAGACCTAATTCTGGCATTACAGAAACATCACATTGTACTTCAGAGGGAGCAATAATCGTACTCACAACATTAAATCATTTGTTGTACATTCATATGGATTGATGAAATTTTTGAAACACTTTGTGACAGTCTAAACATTTTTTTAATGCTTTGCCGATGTTCATGATCAGAAGTGCACCCCCTCTCACCCCTTGGCCAATGACTCACCCCCCACCCCACATCCCACATCCGAGATATTAGGTCCTGTTTTGCCATTTAATATTGAAAGTAAATATCTTTTATTTCATGCTTTATAAATTGTTTATTGAAGCCCCCCATCAGGCTGGCCAAAAGTATTTTTCATACCCCCCCCCCCCCCCCAAGAAATTTCCATGACGCAGTTTACGTCATTACCCCTCCCCCCCTTCCTTTTGGGCACTCTGTTCATGATACTTTGTGGTGAATTTAAACTTTCACTGGTACTTTACTACCAGAACAAATTATCGACAGCTCAGAAAATTTCAAGAAAATCCCTGCAGGGAAGGGCACGCGGTCTGAAGTTCCGTGTCACAGATTGCATGGCCACTCCCACCTGAGTTCTCTCATGTGTGTGTTTTGTCCTTGGTATACTTTAGTTTCAGTAGTGTTTAAGTGTAGGGACCAATGACCCTAGCAGTTACACAAACTTTGAACTTTGCGAAGAAACTATTTAGAGCATCTGCATTTTGGGTGATAGCTACAGTATCCCCCCTCTCCTCCCACCCCTCTCCACACACACACCCCCCCCTCCCTTGCCCCTTTAGTTTACCTGCTCCTCCTAAAGAACATAACAGAACATCACTTTTGTTTGGAGCCCAGCCATTTTTCAATTGTAATAACAAACATTTATGGCTAGTCAGTGTGGGTAAAAATCATGGTCCTAAATGCACACGTTTTTACATAGGAAAATTCACCGATTTGTCTCACAGTGGGTTATAAGTATTTTGAGAAGCTCCAGGGCCCGACAGGGTTATTGCAAGTTTCTACACAGAAATTCCGCTGTATTTAGTCTCCCTCTTTACCATAATTCACCTAGGGTTCCATGAGCTAGGAATTGTTCGTTGTGGTTGAAAAGAGGCAAGTCACACTCACCTATAAGGAGCAGACAAAAGAAGATACCTGCAGAAAAAAAAAATTAAACTTCTCATTATTTCAGTAACATGGGCCAATCAACAGCATTATTCTTCCAGCTCTGTTTTCCATTTCAGCTTTAGCTTTCAACTATGCACAATGCACATAGTGCACAGTATTTACATGTAAAATGAGTATTTACAATCAAACATGATATATTTTAATTTAGAATCTAAATCTGCACATGTATTGACTGAGTGTGACTGACACTTCTTGAAATTTTAACCAAAACGGCAACATTTATGTAAGATGTGTTTTTTTAAGGAAGGAAAATTAAAATTGAATGGTAAGGAATGAAATTATGAAGGGTTTAAATGATAGATGAGTCATTCCACCCCCCCCCCCCCCTCACCCTCCCCTCTGCCACCAAACCACTTGTGGGTCTGACATACCCACAATCACTTCTCTCGTTCCCTACCTCACAAGGAACAAAATTATACCATCCTCAATACTGTACCATTAAATTGCACACGGGATGAAGGAAGTGAACACTACAAAACTGACTATCGGTTAGTTAGCAGACAATGAATAGCTTAGGCTGCGGCTAAGCCATGTCTCCACGGTAGCCTTTCTTCAAGAAGTGCTAGTCTTGCAAGTTTCATAGGAGAACTTCTGTGAAGTTTGGAAAGTAGGAGGTGAGGTACTGGCAGAATTGACATTGTGGGGTGCCACCATGAGTTGTCAGGATAGCTCAGTGGTAGAGCGCTTGCCCGCAAAAGACAAAGGTCCCATGTTTGAGTCCCGGTTCCAACACACAATTTTAATCTGTGAGGAAGTTTCAATGTACAGCTTGTTTATAGCCCTTACACAACTCAAATTCATGGACAAAGTCATTCTTGTAAAACACAGAGAAGAAAGTTACACGTGGTAATACCTGCAGCAGACACACAGTAGACTACAGGCATCAGAATGTCTACAGTATAAACCACATTCAGAAGCAGTAGAGAAAAAACTAAGACTGATCTGCACTTCAACCTATATTACTCTCTTTCATTCCAATTGAGGAGAGAGGAAATTCTGTTACAAAAGATTGGGACAGGAAATACACTGAATTAATTATTCGAAACCCAATCATATATAAATAAAATAACTTCTCTCTCAAATAGTTCCTGTCTAGGATGGTTCACTATTTTAAGTGAGTCACAATTAATTCTATGGACTACAGAAATGTATTTGATCTCAGAATAACATTTGAATACTTTAGATATTACAACTGTGATTAATTCAACTACTGATATCTATCTTATGACAGCAGAAAACATATTAGCCAAACAAATTAATCGTCTGTCACTTTCTTACATGAAAAGCTGCATCCCAGTTCTTTTCTTGAATATACTTCAGTCCAAGATTCTCTCGTTCATGGAATAAATCTCTGCCCCTACTATCTATTAAACCTAGTTGATAGAGGTAGTCACCATATTTCAGCATGTGCTCAGGATCTGTTAGACCATTACCAATAGCCATGCCTGAAATCAAAGAAAAAAATCATCTATATCAGTACATGTTTTACTGTAATATAACAGAATCTGAAAGAATCCCCAAATCCTCAAGCTAGGATTTAATTTAAATGATTTCATATATCTCTTTCTCAATTACACTGACAATGATATCTATCACACAAGTAATAAATTGAACAAGATCCCTGTCATTTCCTTTCTTAAGGAATCCAAAAACTATACAACTCTGTTTCCCATGTCACCAACAAATCTCTGGACACAAATTTTGGATGCATTAACTGCTGTCAAACATCACATGAAGTTAAAGTGTGGGTGTTTTTTGAGACCCTTTGATAATATTCTTCTATGGTTATCACTAAAGAGTGTTTTCAATGCACTCTGCAAGTAAATGTGTTTCACTCAGCAGCTGTCTATAGCACTACACATAGTTTTACATCTACAATGCAGTCACTGTTTCTTTAGAAGTTTCTTTATAGCCACTGGATACTATGGAGGGTATCTCCCATCATGATCTGTCATACTGGGTATGTATGTATCTATCTATCTATCCAGTGTAAGCTCAGGTATTCTTTTACAGTCGAGCCATAGTTTCTCTACACATTCCTGTTCAAGTTTCAAGTTCTCAAAGATATGACACCTCTGCTTCTTTTATATGGTTTACTGCTCCAGTATCTTTGCTAGTACTTTCGTGGACCACCATCTTGGTTTGTCAAGCACTGCTGGGAAGCAGGGTGCACTCAGCCCTTTTGAGTAATTGTTGGATATTGAAGTCTCCTCCAATGATTACAGCCTAACTAGGAGAGACATATTAATGAACTTAGATATTCTTTGAAGTTTAAGGTTAAATCAGGATGAAAAGTCTAGTTGTTGTAGAGAGACACACTATTTTTCGAAGATAAACATGGTGCTTGTTGCTTTTGATTCCATTCTCCTCTGAAAATAAACCTCTGCTTAATTTTTGCTATCATCTTTCAAAGGAGAACACAAGCAGTAGTCATTCTTTCATTGTTCAGATTTTCACGAGTTAGGATGCCGCAGAGACCTACATTAAACATGTGTGAGCAAATAATGCCTGCAATTTCTTTAAATAAACCATCCCTGGTAAATTTTTCCTATTAGCCTATAATTCTTTTCTTCCCTCTCCTACCCCAAAAATACCAAAGTTATCAATTTAGGGTTTCCAACACATTTTCTGTACCTGATATGTGATTCACTGCTTTTAGGAGCACTTTCAAACTATGACACTTTAATGAAAATATGTTTTGGCAGTTAAACACAAGGGTTTTAATACTCTCAACTGCCAGAAAGCATTTCTTAGGATCCAATACTACTACTTCCACGTTTGAACAGCTTTTATCTGGACATTCTATCTTTATAAATAAATAAAACTTGTGGATACTACACAGTGTAAGCAATGTGGTTATCATCCTCTGATATATATAAAACACACTATCCATTTATGGAGAACCTACAGTTCTCAAGCCTACACCACAAATCTGTGTCAGAGCCTGGCTTGTTACATAACCTTTGTATTTTCTAGTTCAAGCCTTCCGCTCAACTCAGAACCAGGGGCTATAATCAGTTCTGGAGGCGATGCTGTTGACAATGAGCTTCATTGAAATTGAGTAAGGCTGGTATTCTCCAACTCCTCTGTTACTAGCTGGAATAATCCAAGTATAACCTGGACCCCAAACAACAAATATAATTTGTCTAAACAGGCATCACAATCTGCAGTTGATTGCACACAGTTCTTTCAATGTGTGCAAAAATGCAGCTTACAGTAGTTTTACAGATATCGAGGGAGTTTGACTAGCATGCAGGGTCTTCAGCCTGAAGACTGCAACTACAGCTACTAAAGCGTTTCACTGTAATGTGGTAGTACGACTTCAGCAAAATCAAATTAACTTAGATCACCAAAGCGATGGGAAATGGTGCAGCTGAAGAAGTTTAATCTTCCTCTCAGAGGACTAGTGGCTGACATGGTCTGCAATTTGTGCTACTGTGAAAGCAGAAAAGACATGGTTGTACGAGTAACTGATTCTTCTGACACTGTGGGAGTCTTATTTTAAACCAGAGGTGGGCACACATCGGCTCAGTGAGCAGAGTTCACACAGTGGAAGTGAGCCTCGTAGCTCTTATCAACCAAGATGTACAATTAAAATAACTAAATACTCTTTAGACTAGAACCTCGTCATTATTTTTGTTGTTGCTGCTGTTGTGGTCTTCAGACCACAGACTGATTTGATCTTACTACCTACAATCAGAACCATGCAGTGGGGAGGCACTGTCAATGAGCTGAAATGAGCTGTGTATGGTAGTGTTGCTTGCCATATTTTACCAAATTTTAATACAAGCAACATTTAAAATGCACTTACATGAAACTTCATTCTAGTAACCCATTTTCACTATAGCAGATCAGCACAAACTATTTTTTCAGCACTACACAACTTGCTGCCAACACTACCCCTCTTCATTCCAATGCGTGGCAATGTGTAAAAGGCAGACTATGCTGGCTTTTGTCTGTGTGGCAATGCATCTTAGAGGGCTCATGCTACTGCAGTGATTTTAACTGCAAGTGCCTGTAGCAAAAAGAGCAGAAACTTTTTTTTGGAAGAGTACCAACAGTTTGCAATGCTGTGTACACTTTAGTGGCTTCTATTCATTCCTTATTAGCACAAATATCAGATAGGGCTGCAGAAACTAAAAAGTGTATTAAGTGTTGGGTTTCCAAAAATATTTCGGACCTTCCACTTTGAGAAAAGGACAAATCATTAAATTAGACAACAAATGTTTTATAAAAGATTAAGAGAAGAAATATCTGGCAAGAGTTTATGCAGACAAAAGTCAATCATCAACCTTATGATGTTAAAAATAATAAGGAAAAATAAACATATGAAAAAATAGGGAGAGGGTGGGGGAGGGGGGGAACAAGAAAAAGGTATGAAAAATAAATAAAAAGTAATTAATAAAGGGGATTTTGTAAGGGGTGACAACAGTTGCTGGAGGACATGAATTGGAGAGATACCGGATAATAAGTAGGCAACGAAGGGGGGGGGGGGGGGTCGCAAGATGTTAGACATAGGGTGTAGGGATGGGAAGTATTTTAGGTTGAGGCCAGAATGGTTGTGGGACTGTAGAATGTGTTGAAGGGACAACTCCCATCTGTGCAGTTCAGAAGAAGTGGTTATGGAGGGGATCCAGATGGCTCTGATAGTGAAACAGCTATTGAGATCCAGAGTGCTGTGGTCAGCCATATGCTTTTCCACAGGGTGGTTCCATCTTGCTTTTTGACACAGATTGGCTACGTTTCGGCAGAAGAAAGCGCAGCCTTACACAATCCCAAGAAAGATCACAACCTCAAAAATAGATCCCACCCTAATCATCTTCCCTGCAGACAAAGTTTCCACCACTGCTGTGATGAACCACATTGATAACATGACAGAAGGCCTACATCAATTGTCTGATTCCTCCACCAACAAGTTGTGCCCCAAATTCTTATGGCCATTCCCAGAACCTCTCCCCCGAATCAATCTCCCTTCTCACTCCAACATCCTGCACATGTGCTGTACCTTTCACATGCTCCCAAGAATACATAAAGCTAACAATCCTGGACACCCAATTATGGCTAGTTACTGTGCTCCCATTGAAAGAATTTCAGCCCTTGTTGACCAGCACCTCCAAACAATTGTTCAAAATCTAGTCTCCCACATTCAAGATACCAACCACTCTCTTCACTGACTCTCCACCATCCCAACCCCTTTACCTCCTGGATCCTTACTTGTCACTGTTGATGCTGGCACCACCAGTGCAGACATTGACATCGCTTGTGATAGCAGTACATATTAGCCAACCAATCAGATAACCAATCAATAAGGAGCCATCCATGAGCTATACAAGGTCACCACAGCAGCAGTGAAGATGGTCGGTTGCTCCTGACAATGACGATGGAGGCTATCATCAAAATTATGAAAATATTATCCCAAATTGATGCAGTAAGAAAATTGAGAAAAATTTACTTACAGGAGGAAGAATCCTTAAGTCCATGAAGAGATAAGCTGAATTTTTATTTTATTTATTCATTTCACTGTGTATGTCACTGTATTAACAGAACTAACGTTTTTGATATGAAGATTATAGAGGAAAAATTCCTAGCAGGAAAAATATATGTAAAAAGTAGATGAAGTTTACTTACCAGGCGAAGGAGCACAGGTATGTGACAGCAAACATAAACAAACACAAACGCACACAAAAGCAAGCTTTCACAACCTTGTTGCTTCTTCAGGCAGAGTGGGGAAGGAGAGGGAAAAGGAAAGGATTTGGGTTTAAAGGAGCAGGATTGGAATGACTCCTCACCCACTCCTTTAAACTCAGATCCTTTCCTTTTCCCTCTCCTTCCCTACTATACCTGAAGAAGCAACAAGGTTGTGAAAGCTTCCTTTTGTGCGTGTTTGTGTTTTTGTGTTTGTTTTATTTATATTTGCTGTCACATACCTGTGCTCCTTCACCTGGTAAGTAAACTTGAACTAACATTTTTGTTAGATAACAACACTGATCATGCAACATGTCATTACCTACACATGCATTCATTTCAAAGCTTAAATATTTACAAATATTAAAGAGTCAACAGATGAGTTACTTCTGTTGCATATGAAAGTGTGCCTCTAATTGCACATACACATATGGGCCAGCTTACTCACCCTTGAAGTTAATTTTTAATTTTGCAGTTGGATTTTGAGTATGGATTGTGTATGACACCGCAGGTACATATTTCCCTGAAAATAGAAAAAGAACTTATGTAATAAAAACAGTACAAGACTAATTTATAAGAATAGTTAATAAGAAAAAAAGGGCTGATAGACCCTAATAATTTTACACAATCAGAATTTTTATGTGATCTGATACTTTAAAAGTTTTCTATTTCTCAGATAAAGAAATAAAATCATGACATTTAGTGTAAAATTTCTTGCATAACACAAATGTTAAATTTCTTTTGAATTAAGCAACTGTGTCCTGACAATATAATAACATTTAGTTGTTTTTAAAAATAGACTAACTTGAATTCTGTTACCCAGATCTTTTCCTTGTGCAATTTGCTTATCTACATCATTACTATGTAGTACAACAGTGGAAAGTCTAATACTAAAGGTATGAAGTCACAGGAATTATAACCTAGTTATATCAAATACATTGAACTACAAACCTGCAAATTTCAAATTTATATTGTCCCACATTAACATACTAATTAATAACAGATGAGTTTATGTTGCAGATTATACATCTACATCCACACTGAGCAAGCCACCATGATGTATGGCAGAGGCTACTTTGTGTACCACTGTCAATTTTTGTCACAGGTGGTTGTGTGTGTACAGTTGTCTGAATGATTGCATGAATTGTGTGTTTCTTTTTCTGATGAAGGCCATGGGCGAAAATTTAAGTTGTGTGGATGTGATTATTTTCATGTCTGTCAGCAGCTCAGTGAGCCTCTTAACATTGATATGCAGTAAGAAGCTACATATTGGGTGACTCTTCAAGAAAATTAAACCCTAGGAACTTTGACAGAAGCCCATACCCTAATACAGAACATATCTCCTGCAGCGTCTGTTATTGGAGTTTGCCAAACACTTTCGTGCTTACTAAATGAACCTGTATCAATGTATGCTGCTCTTCTTTGAATCTTTTCCATCTCCTCTACCAACCCTATGCTGTACATATCCCACACTGATGAGCAATATTCAAGTATTGGCCAAAGGAGTGTTTCATAGTATTGAATGCTGTTATTGCAAACTGCAACAATATCATTTTCCACAGTTGCGAGGTTTATGTTTGTGGCTTAAACTTTTTTTTTCCTTTTTTCGGTTTTTTTTTTTTTTTTGGAAGGGAGGGGGGAGGGGGTGACTAGCAGTACATACCCAGTGTGGCAAAATTTTAACACATTGACTGCCACGACTAAAATGAGTAAACTGCTCCCAGAAGCCATGTTAAGCAGTTCATACAGTTTGATTTGTCATCTCATTAAAAATAACATTTTTGGCGGGAAAATGGGGCATGCGAGTTATCTCGTAGTTGGCGTATGGAGTAGAAAGTTCAGCTCAGATGCCAGCTACGAGTTAACTCGTTATCAACAATCAGAGACGAGCTTGAGTATTTCAAAGTACATTTGACAATACGATACGTTATTGTTGTAACCATGTCAGTATTTATCCAGTCTTCATTGTAGATACTTCACTACTTGCTCTACACATAATAGAAAATTATCTTCAGAATGCTCAACGTTTCTATAATCAGACAGCAGGAACAAGTATAAAGTCTCTAGCTTTCATAGAAATATTTACTCAGGCATTGATTGGGGATAGGATGCCAGACACCCATAAGAAAAGCAAGAGGGAGGGCAGCTTTCATTATTTAGAAGCAATACCACCCACAGAGAAAAAACTGGGCCAACAAAGCCGTGCAGAGTGTGCACACAACAAAAGAAATGCCGTGAATCGCGATATTTTTGTCCCGTTTGTGAAGAAAAACCTGCTCTTTTCGTAGAAGAGTGTTTCAAGACATATCATAAATAAAGAAAAAAACTTTGTCTCACTAATGGCAATCAAAACGAAGTATAATTTTACGTTTAAAGCTAAAATATTTGTATAATCATTTTTATGAACTTTTCTGTTACTTTATTCAAACTGTGAAATTAAAATTCCTGTTCCACCACGCCTAGATGATTTACTTTACCAGCCCCCGACACCCAAGACCTGTAAATCGCACGTATTTGCTATGAATGTTCTCGTATCTGACTTTATTTAGGAACTCGTTTCCTATGAGTTAACTCGTATTGGGCGCCTGTGGCCAGTTCGGCACATACGAGATAACTCGTAGTTGGCAGTCAACATGTTAACAATGCAAAATCTGATTGGAAATGTCAATAATGGAGGATGGGTAACAACTCACCATAAAGAGGCTCGCCGAGCTGCTGGCAGGCACGAAAATAGATAATCACATACACACAATTTAAATTTTCAGCCATGGCCTTCATCAGAAAAAGAAACTATACATTTGTGCTATCACTCACACAACTGTACACACACAACCATGTCTGGCCACTCCAGTGCCCCTAATACTAGACTGTTTCATTACATTATGCTTACTGGTTCTGCATAGTTCACCTGATGGACCCTTCAGCACTGACAAACTGCCTTATCATCTTTGGCTAATGTCAACATTTTTTGCAGTATGGAAGAGCAGCACATTGCTCTCCCAGGTGTTGTCAGCTCTGTGGACCTTGTATCCATTACCATTCATTCAAGTAACATGGTTCTGCTTATATTGATAACACAATATATGAGGACACTGATTTATGTCTTTTCTCCCTACCTAGGGTACACACTAAAAAGGGCAAAGTCTGAATTATAAGCCTTGTTAATAACTATTTAAATTCATATAATTTCTTCTTTTACAGCAAAATCATAGAATTTTTAGTGGCAGGTTTCTAAACTTAAGTGTAAGACAAGGGTTCTTGTGTAACAAAATTCTGTCATGTTTTATGTACTGCTAGTCACCCCCCCCCCCCCTCCAACTGGGTAGTCAAGATGTCTCCTTTCCACCATGATCAGCTTTTAAGAGGCCATATAATGAATTATTATCAGAAGGAAAACCGATCATGAATGAAAAAAAGATCTTTGGGTCACAACCTATCACAGCATGCTAAACACTTACATTACTATCAATTTGCAGTCAAATAACAACCAGTTACGTTAAACTGGTTTTATATTAAAACCTTGACAAGGTTTTGGCAAACATTTTTTTTCTTTTTCAGAAGTTGGATTTAACAAAAATAATGTGCAGAATAGTAATATATAACATGGTGGGTAAAATAAGTATAAAATTAATAATGCAGCATTTGATGAGAATATACACACATGTAAATCTCATAAAAGTTGAACTACACGAAAAGGACAGTTTACAACTCACCACAAAGACAAAACAACAAGCTGCGACAGGAACATAAACACATACAACATTTAAGCTATCAGCCATGGCCTCCTCCAGAAGGCCATGGCAAATAGCTTAAGTGGTGTGCATGTGCGCTCAGTAACAGGGGCAGATATTGCAAATTAGCTTTTAACTTCCAGAATTGGGGAAAAGGTCTACAACGGTTTGAGCTTATGGACAAGTTTTTTAAGTAGTCATCAATAGAAAAAGTTACTCTGCATCACATGTTTGCATCAATTGCAGTTCACATTATTTTATTAATTGGGTCTGTCCTATTTTAACATAAAATAGGACATTCATAAACAAATCGGTCCTTAATTTTGTGGTGGAGACTCCTAGCATTTCTGGTATGTACTTCCTGTATTGTTAACTAGGGAACAAATCTGATGATTTTGTTTGTGCAAGTTAAAGTGGCTTCTAAGAACAGGAAGTTTTGGGTTCATATTCACTAAACCATTTTTCTGGAATTTAGTTCAACAACACTTTAATATTGTATATAAAAAATAGACGAAGATTACTCATCAGGCGAAGGAACACAGGTGTGACAGCAGCACAAATAAATAGAACACACACACACACACACACACACACACACACACACACACACACACACACACACACAGTTTTCGCAACCCAATTGCTTCTTCAGGCAGAAGGGAAGGAGAGGGAAAAGGAAATGATGATGGTCTTAAGGAAGGGGGTAAGGAGCCATTCCAATCCCAGGAGAGGAAAGACTTACCTTGGGGGAAGAAAAGAAAGGTAAACAAATACATACACACGCATATATTACACAGACGCAAACAGACCTAGGCAGACATACTATAGAAACCAAAGAAGTTAAGAAGCTAGACAAAGATGCCACTAGAGGCAGAGGCTCTGTCCAGTGAACCAAGGCAAAGATGTTAAAGATGGCGGGCGGGAATTAAAATTTAGCGGAGGTTAAGACCAGGTGGGAAGAGAGAATATGCTGAAGGGCTAGTTCCCATCTACGAAGTTCTGAAGGATTGGTGTCGGTGGTAAGTATCCAGATAACCTGGACAGTATAGCACTGTGCCAAGATGTGCTGGCCGTGCACCAAGGCGTGTGTAGCCAGTGTGATCCTCATTACCAACAAACACTGTCTGCCTGTGTCCATTCATGCGAATGGACAGTTTGTTGCTGGTCATTCCCACATAGAACGCTTCACAGTGCAGGCTTATCAGTTAGTAGATCACGTGGGTATTATCGCAATTGGCTCTGCCTTTGATCGTGTACACCTTCCGTGTTACGGGACTGGAGTAAGTGGTGGTGGAAGGGTGCATAGGGCAGGTTTTACAACGGGGGCAGTTATAAGGGTAGGAGCCAGAAGGTAGGGAAGGTGGTTGGGGATTTCATAGGGATGGACTAGGAGGTTACGGAGGATAGTTGGGCGGCGGAAAGACACTCTCGGTGGAGTGGGAAGGATGTCATTAAGGACGGATCTCATTTCGGGGCAGGATTTAAGGAAGTTGTATCCTTGCTGGAGAGCCACGTTCAAAGTCCGCTCCAGTCCCGGAAAGTATCCGGTGACAAGAGGGGCACTTCTGGGATTCTTCTGTTGAAGGTTCTGAATTTGGGGGGGATGAGGAAGTGGCTCTGGCAATTTGCTTCTCTACCAGATTAGGAGCATAGCTGCAGGATGTGAAAGCTGTTATTAGGTTATTGGTGTACTGGTTCAGAGCTTCGGGACTGGAGCAGACTCGTTTGCCACGAAGACCTAAGCTGTAGGGAAGGGAACGTTTGATGTGGAATGAATAGCAGCTGTCATAATGCAGGTACTGTTGTTTATTGGTAGGTTTGATGTGGACTGATGTATGAAGTTGGCCGCTGGACAGATGGAGGTCGACATCGAGGAAAATGGCGTGGGATTTGGAATAGGACCAGGTGAATTTGATGGGAGCAAAAGAGTTGAGGTTGAAGAGGAAATTCTGGAGTAGTTCTTCACTGTGTGTCCACATCATGAAGCAGTCATCAATGAATCTGTACCAAACTGTGGGTTGACAGGCTTGGATAATCAGGAAGGCTTCCTCTAAGCGTCCCATGAATAAGTTTGAGTACGAGGGGGCGACCTGGTTCCCATGGCTGTTCCTTTAGTTGTTGGTATGTCTGGCCCTCAAAAGTGAAGAAGTTGTGGGTTAGGATGAAGCTGGGTAGGATATTAAGGAAAGAGGTTTTAGATAGGGAAGTACCCAAGCCTGTCAACCCAAAGTTTGGTACAGATTCATTGATGACATCTTCATGATCTGGACACACAGTGAAGAAGAACTCCAGAATTTCCTCTTCAACCTCAACTCCTTTGGTCCCATCAAATTCACCTGGTCCTATTCCAAATCCCATGCCACTTTCCTCGATGTCAACCTCCATCTGTCCAACGGCCAACTTCACACATCTGTCCACATCAAACCTACCAATAAACAACAGTACCTGCATTATGACAGCTGCCATCCATTCCACATCAAATGTCCCCTTACTTACAACTTAGGTCTTCGTGGCAAACGAGTCTGCTCCAGTCCTGTAGCTCTGAACCAGTACACCAATAACCTAATAACAGCTTTCACATCCCGCAGCTATGATCCTAATCTGGTAGAGAAGCAAATTGCCAGAGCCACTTCCTCATCCCCCCCAAATTCAGAACCTTCAACAGAAGAATCCCAAAAGTGCCCCTCTTGTCACCGGATACTTTCCGGAACTGGAGCGGACTTTGAATGTGGCTCTCCAGCAAGAATACGACTTCCTTAAATCCTGCCCCAAAATGAGATCCGTCCTTCGTGACATCCTTCCTACTCCACCGAAAGTGTCTTTCCGCCGCCCACCTATCCTCCGTAACCTCCTAGTCCATCCCTATGAAATCCCCAAACCACCTTCCCTACCTTCTGGCTCCTACCCTTGTAACTGCCCCATTGTAAAACCTGCCCTATGCACCCTTCCACCATCACTTACTCCAGTCTCATAACCCAGAAGGTGTACACAATCAAAGGCAGAGCCACTTGCGATAGTACCCACGTGATCTACCAACTGACATGCCTGCACTGTGAAGCGTTCTATGTGGGCACGACCAGCAACAAACTGTCCATTCGCATAAATGGACACAGGCAGACAGTGTTTGTTGGTAACGAGGATCACCCTATGGCTACACACGCCTTGGTGCACGGCCAGCACATCTTGGCACAGTGCTACACTGTCCGGGTTATCTGGATACTTCCCACCGACACCAATCCTTCAGAACTTCGTAGATGGGAACTAGCCCTTCAGCATATTCTCTCTTCCCACATGATCTTAACCTCCGCTAAATTTTAATTCCCGCCCGCCATCTTTAACATCTTTGCCTTGGTTCACTGGACAGAGCCTCTGCCTCTAGTGGCATCTTTGTCTAACTTCTTAACTTCTTTGGTTTCTATAGTATGTCTGCCTAGGTGTGTTTGCGTCTGTGTAAATGTATGGGTTTGTGTGTATTTGTTTACCTTCCTTTTCTTCCCCTAAGGTAAGTCTTTCCTGTCCCGGGATTGGAATGGCTCCTTACCCCCTTCCTTAAGACCCTCATCATTTCCTTTTCCCTCTCCTTCCCTTCTGCCTGAAGAAGCAACTGGATTGCGAAAGCTTGTGTTTGTGTGTGTGTGTGTGTGTGTGTGTGTGTGTGTGTGTGTGTGTGTGTGTGTGTGTGTGTGTGTGTGGGCGCGCGCGTGCGCTCTCTCTATTTATTTGTGCTGCTGTCACACCTATGCTCCTTTGCCTGGTGAGTAATCTTTGTCTATTTTTAATATATTATTTTTCCTGCTAGGAATTTTTCGTCTATAATATTCGTATTAACACTTTAATATTGGTTAGACAGTGATGAATTTCTGTTTGTAAATCTTCCATAGGAACACTGGTAACCTTCACGGTGTTCTCCTCAAGAAACTTTACAGTTTTATCTACATATTCTTTTACACAATCAATCATAACAGAATTTACTTTATCAGATTTAGTTATGAGAGCATAATTTTCCCTTAATTTACAGTTAATACTCTTCTGTTCTTTACTACAAAAACTAGACTACAATGCAATTTTTTTTCTATTATATATTATTGCTTCTGTGTCCATTTTTAACCTGTGACTATCAAATTTCAAAGAATCCAAACCAATTTTGATATTAAACACCAAATTGTAATAACAGATCAATCTTTAAGATTCAAGACCATGTTTTATTTGAAACCTTGTTGTAAAATTACTTCCTTGTCAAGTGTAAAAATAATGCCACTTTTGTTTAGTACTCTGTCAAAAAATTTATGAATACTGCTGTCTGCTGAATCTGCGTTACTTTTACAGACTAATGCCCTACTATTGGACTCAGCTAGTTTCTTTTCATGTTTAAGATCTTACATTTGCAAGTGTCCATGTAATCATTTATGCTTGTAAAAACTTTATCAATTTGATAATTAAAAGTATCTTTAGAAGTTTCTGTTAAGAATATATGTGAATCATATGCTGTGTTAAAAGTGTCTTTTTTCTTATGGAATTCACTGATAGATACCAGTAACAAAAGCAAAGTACATATAAATAAATTAGTACTAATTTCTAAAATTTTGTTTTCCCGCAGTCAAGTTTACAACAAAACTCACTAGGAAAATCTATCTGCAACAGTCAAAGAATAGTACAAAGATTAACGAATCTATGAGGTGTCAAATTACATTATGTCCTTTTTAAAAGAGCCCATACTGCTCTAATATCAAGTCTTGAGAGTTTAAAATACCACAATAAATGAAAAGCAATCAAACGTAAACCAGTCTTGCAGTCTTCTACATCCTAATTACCCACAAAATAAACAATGAATTCTACATGGGGAGTTCATCAAGGAATATTTATTCATTTAATACACAGAATCATCAGAACTTCATTCTTCATGAAACAAAAGTAGAATTTTAAAAAATTAATTCAAGTACTTGTGTGTATATGATTAGTTTAAATGATGTTTATTCTTACCACCATATGATTCACCAGTCACATAAAAATCATTTTTCTGGAGTTCTGGAAAAAGTGTGAAGAACTGAACTAGAGCATTATAAAGATCCTTTCCAACAGCTGTTTCATTCCTTGCATATCCATCATCATTCTCAGTAAAGCTGAAGCCTGTATAAAGAGAACATAAAAGTAATAGTTTAGACTGTTAAAATAACATGACATGTTACACATTATAAGATAGTGCCTATTTGCAGGTGTCTAAATGTAATGTGGTGCATAGAAGAACATCCCCCATTTTTCACCTCCCTCCTAGCTGTTACATTAATTTCTTTTTTCAGTAAATTATATTGTAATTAATGACATTACCTATTTTGTCCTGTTTACAACAAAATTCCTTTCTTATGTACCAATGGCCAGTACTGACAGTGGCCCAACCACACACCATTTTTTAACAGATGACCGACCATCAGCCATGCCAAAATTTTGGTTGTGACATATTACTTGTTCTTGATTGTTCTTGTATGCACTTATTCACATATTAAGATTCTATAGTTATAGCCATAACAGAACAGCATATTAACATTTTTGTCAAAATAACATTACAGACAATGTACTATTGATAACATCCAACAAGTAAATAAAAATTTTGTCTGTAGAGGACTCTTTCATTACCATGAATGAAGACGCAAAATAAGAAAATAGAATCTTAAACAATTTTTAAGTGAATATATTTCCCAAGGTACTGCAGTTGTTATCGGTGTTATTCTAGTTATTGTCTTCAGGCTGGTCCACCCTGCTCTAGCCTGTGTAAGCCTCTTCATTTCTGAATAACTTACATCTTTCTGAACCTGTTAACTGTACTCGTCTCAGCCTTTCCCATCCCCTTCTCCACACATATCCCTATGTTGTAATGTAGGACACAAACAACATCAGCAGACAGTAAACACAAATTCATTTTAAAAAATCCACACCAAAAAGGTAACATGTAACAAGTAAGAAGTCTAAGAATCCAGGAGTAACACAGCAGGTGCACGCTGTCCCAAGCTTATATGACCATAAGATTCACAGCTTCTAAGACTACTATTCTTTATGATGAATGATTTGTCCTATATTAAGTGTACTTTGGTACAATACGTGATCCACAGGATAAATAATGATCAGTGCAGCAGAGGCTGTACCGTGTGTTAATTTGCAGCTGCCCACTGCCTGGTTTGGTATGCAGGATTATAGCACCCAGCTCCTCTACAGGACTGCTCAAGTGTTGACACATGAATGGTTTTGGCAGCCAGTATCTTAGGTGCAGATAGTGGCATTAGAATGACAATGAGCACCAGCATTGGTGTAAATGGGCAGACATGGCAGCCACTCTACCAAAGTGAAGGGTGCCAGTTGCGCGCCTCAATTCATATTCACAGAATTTATGACATTGACTGTGAAGGGCAAATATGAAAATGTGTAACTGGCTGGGATTAAAAACTGGGTCTTCTTTCTAAGCAGTTGAGCCAACACCACCTAGAAGACAAGGCCTTACAACAGGCCGTGCCTACGTCACACTTAGAGGCCGCGGCCGCCATCTGACTGGCCGGCCGGTGCGCGGCGGTAGGCGTGCCCCAGCGGCCAGCCAGTGAAGTGGCAGCTGGCTCCTCTAAGTGTGACGTAGGCACGGCCTGTTGTAAGGCCTTGTCTTCTAGGTGGTGTTGGTTGAGCTGACCTCTCCACCTATGGGGATACAACAATCATCCTTACAGGATTATAAAGCACACCTGAGGACAGACGCAAGTACTCAACCTCTCCCTGGCCACTATTTCTCAAACTTGGGTTATTTGTAACCTATTTCCATAAGAGTAAGGACCTAATAGTGCTTCCACACTGAAGGACGGATCATTGTCAGTCATCAGCTAATTATACAAGTTATATATAAGTGGTGCCTGTTCTTTTGGACATATCCGAAATTATGAGGGTTGGAATTAAATTCATCCACAACCGATACAAAAGAATTACTTGTTTTCATCTGTTACTGTCCTTCAAAGTAGTCACCAGCATTGTGTACAACCTGTAGCCAACGATGTGGAAGGCTTAGTATACCATTAGCAGAGTCTGTTCTATTGATGATGTGAATGGAGTGGCCTAATGCCTGTTGAATCCTTAACAGTTCTGAAGCAAATGCTATGAAGTGGTTCTTTCATCTTTGGAATCAAATCAAAGTCCAAGGACTTACGTCCTGGAATATGGTGAATGGTACAGTACTTCCCAATCGCATCAACTGAAAAGAGCAGCCACAGCTTGCGCTGTATGCGCCCGTGCATTGTTGTTCAAAACAATGGGTGGGTTGCACAGAACCATTGTTAAAGGCTTTTACCCAATGTGCCACTGATCTGTATGACAATACTGATTCCCCGCACGCCTCTTGAAGACCTTCATGATATATTTTTCTGTACGACCTTTGGGACATCTAATCTTGATCCAATTCCATTGTTTCCGTTTCAAAAACATAGTGACATCATTACATTAGACCACTAGCTCACAAGTGACTGTTTCCCTCGATTGTGTACATGCCGGTGGTGTGTGTATGGCAAGTCCATTTGCTTGGAACGTCAACATTGTACGCTATCAACAAATATAGTACATTCCATCGCATAGTGTCTTCACAGCAGTGTTGCCATTCTTTAAATTCCAACCCTTGTTTATTATAATGTATGGGCAATGGTCCTTTCTTCAGTGTGGCGGCACTCTTAGGTTCTTACTCTTATGGGAACAGGTTGCAAATACCATGAGTTTGAGTAATAGTGGGTAGGGAGATGATGACATGAGGTGTGCTTGAGTAATCCTTGTAGTTGCGAAGATTGCTGTCTCCCCAGTGGTGTAGAAGTCAGCAACTGCCTAGAAATCAGGAGACCCGGATTCGAATCAGAGCTCTGTACACATTTTCAACTTCACCCATTCACAGTTAATGTCAAATTCTGTGAATACGAGTTGGTTTTTGTGTTGGTTGCTTGTTCAAGGGTATCTGGCACTTCCATGCTGGACTGTCCCATAAGCTGGTCTAAGTGGTAATATGAAGACGTGGTGATGTGAATGGCATAATGCTTGAGCCATAGGTAGGTCTTTTAGGCTATATGCAGTGACAGAGCATGAAACAAGGTAAAGGTGGTGGAGGTGCCCCAGGAATGATGCAAGGGTGTAGTTTATGATGGTGGCACACTGCCAGCCACTCACTGGTATACACCATACAGAGGTAGCAATTGCATAATGTTGATCGTTACTAGAATTCATTTTGGTTGTCATTTGAGTCCTTTTGCCCAAACTGCAGTACTCACAGTGAACTGTGGTGAGGGATACAGTAACAGGTGTTGGTATGAAGGCCTGACCAGATTCCGGAAGTTGCATGGATCCTGCCCATAAAGTAGATCAGCTAAACTCTTCCTCCAGAATGGATCTGTAGGAATGCCTCTGTGGTAGATTTTGTCACATGGCAAATGCCTTGCCAAGTTCACAATTTTTAGAAGGAAAGAAAAAAACAGACACAAACTGGAAGCTATTGTCACTGGATGCATTTCCATCGATTTTTTTGTTTTTTGTTTTTGTTTTAGGGCGCACAACTTCTATGGTCATTAGCGCCCAGCCAAGAACATAGATTCGCTATGATCTCAAAAAAATGGAGACTGTCAGAACATCAACACGAGGCTAAAAACGAAAGATAAAAGACAATTAAAAGGGTTAAATATCATTGGATAGGTTGGCCAAGTTGATAAAACGCAAAACTCGAGCAGCTGCTCGTGTGTCATCAGCTAAAATTTCCTCCAGAGTAGACGGAAAGTGAAGGGCTACACGGAGATGATTAAAATTAACACAAGTCAGTAAAACATGTCGCACTGTCAGCAGTTCACCGCAGGAGCACAGCGGTGCAGGATCGGCAGTTAGCAAATGACGGTGGCTGAAACGGCAGTGACCGATCCGCAACCGGGCCAGAATGACCTCCTCCCGCCGAGAGGGGCGTGAGGAGGTCCTCCAAGCGGTCGGGATCGGTTTGACATTCCGCAATTTATTGTTGTATAGTGAAAGCCACACACTGTGCCATTGCGACACGATACTCCGGCGAAGAGCCCGTTGAACATCGTCCGATGGGACGCAAAAGGTAGCCATGCGAGGCAAAAGAGCCGCTGCCTTGGCTGCTATGTCGGCGGCCTCATTCCCGGGCACACCCACATGGCCAGGGACCCACAGGAAAGAAACGTGACAGCTGTCATCTGCCAGCAACTGGAGGGAGCAGTGGATCCGATACACGAGAGGATGGTTCGAGAAAGGGTCCATAAGACTCTGCAGGGCACTAAGGGAGTCCGAACAGATGGCATAGAAAGGTTGGCGGTGGCGGCAGGTATACAAAACGGCCTGGTGGAGGGCGAAAAGCTCAGACGTGAAGTTCGAGCACCGGTCAGGGAGCTTGTATTGGAAACGGTTGTCCCCGACGACGAAGGCAGATCCGACACCGGCAGTGCTCTTGGAACCATCAGTGTAAATAAATACGGCAGTATCGAACCGCGAACGGAGTTCGACAAGCCTCGAGCGGTATACCAAATCCGAAGTGCTCTCCTTGGGGAGCGAACTAAGTTCAAGGTGTGTGTGAACCTGGGCCTGATGCCACGGTGGCAATGGGCTTTCGCTCAACCGAAGGGTGGAAGGAAGGGTAAAATCGAGCCGCTGTAGCAGGCGGCGAAACCGAACTCCCGGTGGAAGCAAGGCAATCGCAGACAACTGATATTGGTGATCGAGTGAGTCATCAAAAAATAATCTGTAAGATGGACGGTTGGGCATCGACCGTAGGCGGCATGCGTACCGACACAAGAGTATGTCACGTCGAGTGGTCAAGGGTAATACAGCAGCCTCGGCATACAGACTCTCAACAGGGCTGGTATAAAATGCACCGGTCGCCAGACGTAATCCCCGATGGTGAATAGAGTTGAGACGGCGGAGAATCGACGGCCGTGCTGAAGAGTATACAAGGCTTCCGTAGTCGAGCTTCGACTGAACAATGGCCTGGTAAAGGTGAAGCAGGACGGTACGATCCGCTCCCCATGACGTGCCACTGAGGACACGAAGAACGTTAAGGGATCGGGCACAACGGGCAGCCAGGTAGGACACGTGTGTGGACCAGCAAAGTTTCCGATCCAACATGAGTCCCAAGAATTTCGTAGTCTCCACGAAAGGGAGAGCAACAGGGCCGAGACGTAGAGAAGGTGGAAGAAATTCCTTGTATCTCCAGAAATTGATACACACAGTTTTCTCAGTGGAGAATCGGAAGCCGTTTGCGATGCTCCATGAATATAGACGGTCAAGACAGCGTTGGAGAGAACGCTCCAAGAGACACGTCCGCTGGGCGCTACAATAAATTGCGAAATCGTCAACAAAAAGAGATCCGGAGACGTCGGCTGAAAGGCAATCTACGATCGGATTGATTGCAATGGCAAAGAGCGCCACACTCAAGACGGAGCCCTGTGGTACCCCATTCTCCTGGCAAAAGGTATCTGACAAAACAGAGCCCACCCGTACCCGGAACTTGCGATCCGCCAAAAAACGCTTGAATGAAAAGAGGAAGGCGGCCCCGAAGGCCCCATGTGTGCAATGTGCGGAGAATGCCCGCTCTCCAACAGGTATCGTATGCTTTCTCCAAGTCGAAGAACACTGCTACTGTTTGACGCTTCTTTAGAAAGTTGTTCATAATGAAGGTCGACAACGTAACGAGGTGATCAGCAGCAGAGCGGTGTCGACGAAAACCGCATTGGATATTAGTCAGGAGGCGGCGAGATTCGAGGAGCCAGACCAACCGAGCGTTAACCATGCGTTCCATCACCTTACAGACGCAGCTCGTCAGGGAAATGGGGCGATAACTGGAAGGAAGGTGTTTGTCCTTCCCTGGTTTGGGGATGGGGACAACAATGGCTTCACGCCAACTTGTGGGAACATGACCTTCAGTCCATATGCGATTGTAGGTACTAAGAAGAAAGCACTTGCCCGCAGGAGAGAGGTTCTTCAGCATCTCAATATGAATGGAATCGGGCCCAGGAGCAGACGACCGGGACGGGGCGAGAGCATGGTCTAGCTCCTGCATGGTGAAGGCGACGTTATAATTTTCACGGTTAAAAGAGCGGAAAGAAGGCGGCCGTGCCTCCTCTACCTGTTTGCGAGGGAGAAAGGCAGGGTGGTAATGGGCAGAGCTCGAAACCTCCGCAAAGAAACGACCCAATGCGTTTGAAACATCAGCGGGGTCCACGAGGACTGCGTTCTCTATGGTCAGGCCAGGAATCGGGGAGTGGACCTTGATGCCGGACAAACGGCGGAGGCCACCCCAGACAACCGTGGAGGGAGTGAAACGGTTAAAAGAACTAGTAAAAGCAGTCCAGCAAGCTTTCTTGCTGTCGTTTATGATACGACGGCACTGCGCTCTCATACGTTTGTAATTGATGCAATTCTCCGAAGTTGGGTGGCGGCGGAAGGTGCGTAAAGCACAGCGCCGGTCTCGAAGCGCGTCGCGGCAGGCTGCAGTCCACCAAGGGACCTGGACACGACGTGGAGAAGAGGATGTACGAGGTATGGAACGTTCAGCAGCGGTGAGAATAACCTCTGTGAGGTATTCGACCTGACTGTCACAGGTGGGAAAATCCCGATCGTGAAAAACAGCCATGGTAGAATAAAGCCCCCAGTCGGCTTTAGAAATGTTCCAACCGGTGGGACGAGGAGATGGGGAATGATGCAGGAAGTGGATGATACAAGGGAAATGGTCACTTGAGTACGTGTCAGAAAGTGCATACCACTCAAACAGACCGGCAAGCTGAGGAGTGCATATTGCGAGGTCTATATGGGAGTAAGTGTGTGTTGTGTCGGAAAGGAAGGTCGGTGCACCGGTGTTGAGGCAGACAAGATCGAGGTGTTGGAGGAGGTCCACCAAAAGGGAGCCTCTCGGACAAGGTGCCGGAGAGCCCCATAGGGGGTGGTGGGCATTAAAGCCGCCTACCAATACGAAAGGTGAAGGGAGCTGGTCAACAAGGTGTAGCACATCCGCCCTAGGAAGGGCAGATGACGATGGCGAATAGATATTACAGAGGGAGAAGGTAAATGTGGATAAGGTGATGCGGACGGCAACTGCCTGTAGGTGAGTGTGCAAGGAAATGGGATGGAAATAGACATCGTCTCGAAGGAGCATCAGAACCCCTCCATGGGCTTGGACACCTTCCACGGGTGGCAGGTCGAACCGCACAGAGGTGTAGTGTGGAAAGTCTGCACGATCACGTGGACGCAACTTAGTTTCTTGAAGACAGACGATAAGCGGGCAGTGCAACCGAAGGAGTAGTTTTAACTCCTCCCGATTGGAACGAATGCCGCGAATGTTCCATTGAAGGAGTGCCATGATAAAAATGAAATAAGAAATAAGGATAAAAACCAACTAGCAAGCGGGGTCACCTCGACGGCCCCTGAGGACCGGATTTCGAGGGAGCACTGCTATCGCCATCTAGTGGCAAAGGGTCATGTTCCATTGGTTCGATTGACGCGTCTGCCACCTCCCGGAGTTGATCAGGAGGGGCAGCTTCCACCGCCGGTAGACGGCCGGGTGCCCGGCAAACGGAGCGTCCCGGTGAAACAGAAGACGGCCGAGTCCGGCAACTGTTGGATGGCGTGACCGACGAGTCACGCCGCGGCGGGGAAGGTGGGGGCTGTTCTTTTTTGGAAGCCTTCTTAGAAGCATGACGGGTTGAAGAAGCGGTTGACGATTGAGAAGTCGGAGTCTTGAGAAAATCTTCGCGGACGGGTTCCCTTTTTGAACTCCGGGCAGCAGATTTGGGTGCCCGGGATGTGTGTGAACTGGTCGACGAATTCAGTGTAGAACGGGTAGAAGGCATCGGAGAGGTGGAACGAGCAATTTTCGGGCTAGCCGATCTGACGACAGTGTCACTGAATGTTAAATCGCAAGTCTGAATGCCCACCTCCTTAGTTGGTCGAGGGGAGGCGAGGACCTGGCTGAAAGTACCTGATGGGAGTACTGCGGGCTTCCTACTAGCTAATAACTTCCGAGCGGCATAGGTCGAGACCTTCTCCTTCACGCGAATCTCTTGGATGACCCGCTCTTCTTTATAAACGGGGCAGTCCCGTGAAGAAGCAGCATGATCACCCATGCAATTAATGCAGCGAGGGGATGGAGGTAGACATTCACCCTCATGAGCGTCCCTGCCACAGGTGGCGCACTTGGCTGCATTTGGACAAGATTTACTGGTATGATTGTACCTTTGGCAATGGAAGCAGCGTGTAGGATTTGGTATGTACGGGCGGACGGAAATGACCTCGTAGCCCGCTTTCACTTTCGATGGCAGGTCAACCTTGTCAAAAGTCAAGAAGACAGTACGGGTTGGCACGAGTTCATTGTTAATCTTTTTCATCACGCGATGAACATCCGTGACTCCCTGATCGGACATATAGTTCAATATCTCCTCGTCCGATAACCCATCCAGTGATCTAGAAAACACTACCCCCCGCGAAGAGTTGAGGGTGTGGTGAGCCTCCACTTTCACAGGGAAAGTATGTACAAGGGTAGCTCGAAGTAACTTCTGCGCCTGGAATGCATTTTCTATTTCGAGCAACAAGGTCCCGTTGCGCTGCCTAGAGCAGGTCTTCAAGGGACCAGCGATCGCATCGACACCCTTCTGAATAATGAACGGATTTACTGCAGAAAAATCCTTATCGTCGGTACGTGATACCACCAGGAACCTAGGAATGTTAGGCAATGCTTTCTGTGGCTGAGAATCATGTTTCCGCTTATGGGTCAGGGTTATAGATGATGTGGAAGGTTTCATAGCGGAGGTGTCCCCCATGATTACCGGCGTCTCCAATGGCGCGCTCCTTCCTTGTGGGGGCCCTCACTGAGGGCGCACCCGCCTTAGGTGACTGTTCGCACCTCAGGTCACACCTCCCGAGAACGGACGGAGGGACCAATTGGCATGTTCGGAAGGTATCAGCTCGGGTAATCACCCCTCCCTGGGCCCGGCCTTTACCGGGGGGTACGTACGTGCCCTACATGTCTACCCGGGGCGGGGAGTTACGCCTTACCCCGTCACCGACTACGCAGAGCGTGGGTCGACCTTCAGACACGCACAGGGAGGAAAGAAAGGAGGAAGGAGAGAAAGGGATGAAGGAGGGAGAATCTCAAACGCCGAGGCGGAGATTAAAGGGTGAGTCAAGAACAAGGAGAAAGGAAAAATAGGAGAAGGCTGAAGAACAAGAAAGGAAGAGGACCAAGAAGAGAAGACAGGAAGCGAAAAAGAAACCTTTGACTGATGAAAAACGCCCGTCTCCAGGCGAAGGCACAAACCGGGGGGGAAAGAGGGAAGCGGCCTGGGATGGAAGAAAGGTCGCTTCGGCTCGGGGCCCCGTGCGCGCCACACACGTACCCACAAAAGAGCTGTGGGCCCCCTGGGGGGATTTCCATCGATGTACTCATGGATGTTGTATTGCAGACCATAAAGAATGTCACACATTTCTTGCTCATTAGTTAGAACATTGTGGGCAGACTGCTACCAGATGTATAATATCAGGCCTGGCAGTTCACACTTTTTAAAGAATTGATAGTTGTCCAAAAGTTGCCACTACGCCCCCCCCTTCTCCCGCTGTCAGTAATCGCTATATCTAAAAATGATTTGTTGGTTTGTGTATATCCATTAATCTCTGAAAGTTCTTGACCAAATGCTTTGAAATTTTGACAACATTCCATCTCCAATACAGGAAGGTTTCTAGGTACATACTTCTTGAATATATTGTATATAACCTATATGTATAATACTTTTGCGATTTTCTGTATCAATGTTTGCCCATTATAAAATTTATATGAATTCATATATGACATATATTGAAAAATGATGTATAAAAATTTGCATATTCCAGGAAAACATTGTGTTAAAATTCCAAAACATTCAGTTAAGAACTTTTGGAGATATAAAATTTTGAACATAACACTAAACATGGCTCTAGGTTAGATATAGTTCTAACAGGAGGCAGTGGAGATGGACGAAATTGATGTAGAGAGCGAGAGGAGGGGATGAACAGTTAGAGAGTGATGTCCAGATGGATATTAACACTCAATTACTTGTTAACCCTTTGAGTGCTGCAGACGTGGTATGCCGCGGCACTCCACTATGCTCGGCACTCGACCTTGCCATGGGGCCTGCAGACATTGTTTGCCGCTGCAGTGGTATTTTCCGTGGGCCTGCAGAACGGCATTCACCATGCTCACTAGCCGGTACCTGAAGCTTAAAGATGGCATATGCCACAGCTGGTTCCATTGCCTGTGAGCCTGCAGACATGAATAGCCGCTTAGGGCTGCTGCTTACAGGATGACCGCCACAGCATTCTGAGAGCTTAGAATATTTATCGACCGATTCTGAGAAAACTATTAAATAAAAAAAATTCATTTTTTCCACATCTCATAGTGTGATATATTCGCTCGATATTGATCTCACTTTCTATTATTCTGTATAGTTTCTGTGCTACATCAAATTAAGTAAGTAAACTACTGTGCAAAATTTTGAAGAGTTCGTAGACGAATAATCGCATTGTGTAGACTCTGCATATGGTTGATTTTAGAACATACAAAGCTGCGGATGAACGATAACTTATTTCATTCTCAAGATATAGGGTGTTATGTCCGATGGTCAGACGCGGGAGATACGTGCATTTCTGTCCATGCGGACTTGGCAGCTCCACGAAATACTTGTCATTTTATTTTAAGAAACAGTTTCATTTGTAGTTCCAGATCATAAGAGTTCACTCTAGATTCGGACTGTCATGCAGTGTAGCCCAGTATTCAAACAGACCAAGAACATTACCTTATCGGAGCAATGTATAAATTAAGGAAGCAATTGAGATAGGAGACCATTCTTTGATGATTATTTTCTTGTGAATTACATATTATACTTTACATGAACTACGGAAGATGCAAGGAGATACCCACTACATAACCTTTCCCAAAAGCAGAGACGTGCCTATACAATACCAATTATATTTATGTGTAATATTTTTCTTGCTTCAATTCTTTGTTTCCTGTAGCAATAGACTAAACACATATAAAACATGAATGATAAAATCTTGCTTCAGGAACTGTATATTAAATTCATATCTGAATGAGGATCTATTTAGTTTACTCAGTTACAAGTAAAAATTTTGTGCATTTCAGTAATTACCTGTAAGTAAAACCAACAATGTGTGAATAATTTATCATCAAGGTATTATGTGGGAATTTGGGAATTTTCTTCACAAAATTGTGTAGGTGGAAAGTGGCACATAAACAAAGCTTCATGTTTCGGAACCTTATATTGTTAGGTTACCACATGCCAAGTTTCGAGGGTGGGATTTTTTTTTTTTTTTTTGTGGCGTGGGGGGGGGGGGGGTGAGCGTGCCAATTTTTTTGATCAACTTTGTTTGAACTTTTCAGGCTATATATAGCACATAAAATTCTTTTCAGTATTATTCTTCTGAGAATGTATCCAGTTGTACATGATAGCCAAGTTTCATATCTTTCATCGAAATATTGCACGAGTTATAATGGCTCAAAGATGACAGGAATTCATGCTCGCCCTCCACAAATCTGCGCATGGCATCAAACAATTGACTATATCTCTGACAGTATTGCTTCAACAAATCTTTAAATTTACAAATTGCATTGGGAACATGTTAGAATGTTCACATAAAATTTCCCATGATGGTAGAGCTCGAAAATTTCCCAAAATTAGGCGATTTGACATGGAATGACTCCAAAGTTGCATGTTACAGCGTAAGCAGTTTCAGCGTACATTATGTCCATCAAGCAATCATTTCCAGATTCAAAGCTATGGAGTAAGTATCCAGATATATTACGCTTATTTGTAACATCAGCGAGCAAACTGACTGCAAGACTGTCGCAGCCACCCTGGTTGTAGAAATCGGGTTTAACGTCCCGTCGACAGATTGGTCATTAGAGATGGAGCTAACGCTCGGAGCTTTGGCTAAGGATGGGGAAGGAAATCGGCCGTGCCCTTTGAAAGGAACCATCCTGGCATTTGCCTGGAGTGATTTAGGGAAATCATGGAAAACCTAAATCTGGATGGCCGGGGGTGGATTTGAACCACCGCCCTCCTGAATACGAGTCCAGTGCATTACCAGTGCGGCACCTCGCTCGGTTTGCAGAAATACTCAGGCTAGGGCACGGACAGCCAAGTGGACAGCTCCAGGCGCACACAATAGTCCACAGAGAGGGCTGCCAGCACAGAAGACAGATTAGGTGGCCGCAATGGCAGGCCTGACTTCGCCAGCCAGACATGTAGGTGCAGCACTCAAAGGGTTAAACAAGACAGGTTCCGGTGACAACAGTTCCGAAAACTTTTCTGTACCTTTGGTTCTATTTCACTCAAGATATTGTCTAAACTGCACTAAACAGTAAGTATCCACTGCCAACGTTTTGAATAAATTACAAACACAAACATGACAAAGAGTGTCATTTTAAAACCACCGTTACAAATGAAGAAAATGTTAGTGTTTTATGAGAAAACTAAGATACTGTACTACCATGTGTCAAACAATCAGATATTTAAACTATATGCTTTCTCCAAAATAGAAGCATTATGAAACTAAAAACTCATGCAGAATGAAAATTAAGTGTTTTCAATTTTCACAAGCAATGCAAAACGTGTAAGGAAAAAATAAGTTATAATGATGGTGATGGTGATATATACTATCAACAGTTTTTACAGCATGAAATTCAGAAAAGTGATTTCCCCCTTCCCAGTCCGGCCCAAAAGGGAGTGGCCATCCCACATACCTCAATGTACATGAATTTTCCTTCAATTTTTTGAATGGGTACTGCTACCGCGGTACCCACTTCAACTGCTGTGCCTGTACAGTATCACTGTTATTGCTTGGCCAGTACACATTGCAGTGAGCCAAAACGTTTGTTGTAGCTATTCCCCAGTGAACTGTTGTGTGGAAGGTGAACACCCCCCTTTAATTAGTCATTTAGCATGAGTACATGCAATAGCCCTCATCATTTTTTGCTAATAAATATTACAAAATACATAAGATCGTGATTGTTAGATTCAAATTGATGAAACGAAAATTATAGAGGGAAACTTTCCTGGTGGGATAAACAAAAATAAAAATAGAAAAGAGATGACTTACCAAAAGGACCGGCTCGTCGAGAGAAACAAATAAAATCACACACAAATACACATACAAGCTTTCGCCACCACTGGCATCTTCTTCAGGAAAAAGAGGAAAAAAGGGGAGGAAAAGGGAAGGATATGGGTTTTAATGAAGTGGAAAAGGAGTCATTCCAATCCCAGGAGTGGAAGGACTTACCTTAGGGGGAAAAAAGAAAGGTAAACAAATACACACACACACTCAGACATATCGAAACGCAAACACACCTAGACAGACATTTGTGAAAAGCAAAGAAGTTGGACAGAGATACCAATTGAGGCAGAGGCTCTGTCCACAGAACCAAGGCAAAGATGCTAAAGATAGTGGGCGGGAATTTGAGTTAGCGGAGATTGAGACCAGGTGGGCAACGGGAGGAGAGAATAAGCTGAAGGGCAAGTTCCCATCTCCGGAGTTCTGAAAGGTTGGTGTCGGTGGGAAGTATCCAGATAACCCGGACGGTGTAACACTGCGCCAAGATGTGCTGGCCGTGCACCAAGGCATGTTTAGCCACAGGGTGATCCTCATTACCAACCCGGATACTTTCCGGGACTGGAGCGGACTCTGAATGTGGCTCTCCAGCAGGGATACGACTTCCTTAAATCCTGACCCGAAATGAGATCCATCCTTAATGACATCCTCCCCACTCCTCCGAGAGTGTCTTTCCACCGCCCACCTAACCTTCGTAACCTCCTAGTCCATCCCTATGAAACCCCCAAACCACCTTCCCTACCCTCTGGCTCCTACCCAGGCAACCGCCTCCGTTGTAAAACCTGCCCTATGCACCCTTCTACCACCACTTACTCCAGTCCAGTAACCCGGAAGGTGTACACGATCAAGGGCAGAGCCACTTGCGATACCACCCACGTGATTTACCAACTAACATGCCTGCACTGTGAAGCGTTCTATGTGGGAATGACCAGCAACAAACTGTCCATTCGCATGAACGGTCACAGGCAGACAGTGTTTGTTGGTAATGAGGATCACCCTGTGGCTAAACATGCCTTGGTGCACGGCCAGCACATCTTGGCGCAGTGTTACACCGTCCAGGTTATCTGGATACTTCCCACCGACACCAACCTTTCAGAACTCCGGAGATGGGAACTTGCCCTTCAGCTTATTCTCTCCTCCCGTTGCCCACCTGGTCTCAATCTCCGCTAACTCAAATTCCCGCCCACTATCTTTAGCATCTTTGCCTTGGTTCTGTGGACAGAGCCTCTGCTTCAATTGGTATCTCTGTCCAACTTCTTTGCTTTTCACAAATGTCTGTCTAGGTGTGTTTGCGTTTCGATATGTCTGAGTGTGTGTGTATTTGTTTACCTTCCTTTTTTCCCCCTAAGGTAAGTCCTTCCACTCCTGGGATTGGAATGACTCCTTTTCCACTTCCTTAAAACCCATATCCTCCCCTTTTTTACTCTTTTTCCTGAAGAAGCTGCCAGTGGTGGCGAAAGCTTGTATGTGTGTTTGTGTGTGATTTTATTTGTTTCTCTCGACGAGCCGGTCCTTTTGGTAAGTCATCTCTTTTCTATTTTTATTTTTGTTTACAAAATACATACTTACATTAATTTGCTAATATCCACTAGATCTAAAAATTCTTCTAAATAATAAAATTGATTCATGAACAAGGAGCTGTGCAGTTTTTTTTTTTTTTTTCTAAATGATTTTACTGGCATATTTGTAAACTGCTTGGGTAGCTTGTTATAAATTTTTACTGCCATGTAGATATCGCTGTTGTTGGTTAATTCATCCATTACTACAAGTACAACACTATGACACACAAAGATTGCCTCAGAAGGCAAAATAGTTACACAAAGGATCAGAAGTATTACCTACCAGTTTGTCTGGCCAACCATGTTTAACATTGTCAACAACCTGCTACAAGACTGGGTTTGCAGCAACAGTTGTTGTGATCTGAGGTTTTGGGAGAGGGGAAACCTTCCACCATAAGTTATGCATCAATAACTAACTGGTAACAAAAAGTTCATCCAGATCAAATGCACTGACTGGCCCCACCACCAGTCAGACCAAGGTGTTGGCATTTGCATTTTATGATGTGGATCTAAAATGGATTTCACAGCCGTAAGATGACAAAAACCGAGTCCAACATTATAGGCAATGTGGCACTCAAAGATGCAGGACTGAGCAGACATATCAATAATTTGGTGCCAGTTTTAAGGTGGACTCAGAATCATGCAAAATCTGTGTAAAGGAACATGTGCAATGGGGCACTTGGAGCCATCTTCATAACTATGTGCCATAATGGCCCCAAGGCTGTAGAGTGATGCATGTATGGTGAAAAACAATCATTTTACAGGGCAATAAGTAACAAAAGAAGGTGAATAATGTCATTTTGGTTTCAAGAAGTTTGATGCCTGCTTACAAGTTGATGCCCACTGAAACAGAACATCCTTGTGCAGCAATTTATGCAGAAGGTGTGCCAACAAGGTTACACCTGGAATGACTTTTAGTGTCCAATTTTCCTTGAAAGAAGACTGAAGTTCTTTTACATTATTCAGTGAAGGGAGAGCCGTGATAGTGGCAGCATAATCTGTCAGTGGATAGACACCTGTGAAAAAACTCCAATCCTAAATATGCAATGAATAGCTGAAAAAAAATGAGTTTGCTAAATTACATTTAACCCAGTGAACAGAACAAAGGTTGTGCAGATTTTCATCTGAGGAAACCATTGTTATAACTATTTCATCAACGTAATTGCTGCACCAATTATCAGTTCTAAAAAATACTCCAAAATCACCGCAGCACAAGCCATCTTACATGAAAGGTATTGATATGTAACAGAATCTAGAGATATGCATCAGACACAGTTTCGGGAAAAAAACATTAGCCTCTGCAGAGTGTAGCCAGTAACCAATCTGGCCGAGGCAATAGTAAAGATAAATAACATTAATGGAGAATGAAGTTGCAGCTGTCACAGCTGAGCAATTGATTTCAATGTAATAGGTTTGATAACTTAGTGACTTAAGTCTGACCCATTCTACTATCACTTGTTCACAAAGCCACTGGAATGGGACAGCTGTAGGAACAATGAAAATTGAAAATGTGCACAATCTGAGATGTCACATCAGAAATCTGCTCATTACCTTTCAACTGCCAATTAATTTTTGGAAGAAAGAGGTGTCATACTCCGAGCTTACTCCAGTATGCAGGCATTCAGAAACAGTCTTGGAAGCTAATGCCTGGCAATATGTTATATAATGCACTGTTATGCCAAAGGCTTCTCCTGTTTTATTAACATTGTTAAATCACAGTGTGATCCTAATGCAACAGGAGCACAATAAATACAAAAATTGACAAGCTTTTGCCATAAACCGTAATGTTTAACCTCTTCCCTGCTAGTCAAATATGGCGAATAGCTGTTTATTCAGATGGCACTTTCATTTGTTTCTATTGCCAAAATAGTTGAAATATATCATACCTACTCATTTTCTCCAGGCTAGCAAACAAGAGCTGTATCTGGCAATGACAAACGCAATGCACTTTACGAACACATTTAACTGGATGTTAAAGGCATCTTTTCGTTTACTAGTGAGAAGATTAACGACAAATGGACGAACCGGCCCTTAGTGAAGGAAAAGGGCTACGCAAATTGAGTAACTCAATGTGTTGTACCTCTCTGGAGCTTATGTTAGCAGTTGCTTAGCTTGACAGTGTTTCTATGAATTGTTGGATGCCCTCCTGAGGGATATCATGTTATATCCTACCCAGTTGGTGTGTTAGAGATGGTTATTCATTTGCATATATTGCTTCAGTGATGTTTGTAAGTACCTGGAACGAATTTTGTAAAGACTTTATGCCCTGTTATCAACACAGTAAAACTGAACTGCAATGTAAGACATTTTTTCATCAGCCACCAAAGTTTACAGTTTTTGCATCTTTTGTTAATAGCTTTATGAATAACAATTTCTGTCCAATTTGCAAACAGCTTCATGTTGTGTCTTTCGTTTTCATTATATTCCATTATCGTTTCAATGACTTCCTACTTTTTGATGTGTTTCCAGATGCCATATTATTGTTATCTAAAAAGTGAACAAACACAAGTAACAACAATTATAAATGTCAGTCAAATCTTACCCTATAAAGTAAAGCATTGCTCCTCAATATCAAAGATATTAATTCAATATTTGTGACAGATTGTTAATAAAAATAATAATTTATTTTTCAAAAGAGTGATTGGCTGGCTAGTACTTACCTTTGTGCAGTACCGCCAGTAGTGCATATATAAAACAAGGACAAAAAAGGACAAGCTTTTGGAACACAGTTCCTTCTTCCATCCTCTTGACTGGGTTGTGAATTACCTTCCCTTTCCTTTCCCATCTTTTTCTTCCCTTCTCTCCCACCTGATGAAGGAAATGTGTTCCAAAAGCTTGTCCTTTTTATTTTATTTTTTCTTCATTTGTGTCACTATCGGCGGTACAGAACAAAGGTAAGTACTGGCCAGCCAATCCATCTCTTTTCAAAAATAATTTATCTTCTCTGAGGAGAATTTCCATTATTAATCAAAAATAATAATTCTCAGTTCTGGTCAGATGAGATTCCAACAGTGTTTCTCCTACTCTACAATGTTTTTTTGATTGCACTATCAATTCGATATTAAAAATAATTCCACCAATGTCTTCTTTCACAACACTCACCTTGTACCACTAGGCTTGAGTTCACCGTCTCTCTCTCTCTCTCTCTCTCTCTCTCTCTCTCTCTCTCTCTCTCTCTCTCTCTCTCTCTCTCTCTCTGGGGTTGGTTGTTTTTTTTTTTTTTTTTTTTTTTTTTTTCCAAATACTCTCATTTCATTCATTCATTCATTCAAATAATTCTGGTGGCCAATCAAACAAATATAGAGCAATCATTTTGAAGTAACACAATACGCCTGGCTTCAAGGAATATTCTTTTACCCAAGTTATTAAAAATTATAACCAACATTTTCAGTGTCATCAAACTGTTAAACAGTGGAACAGAATTATTGACACCATGTTGTGACATCAATAACTTACCATCCCCTGGCCATTCATGCTAACTATTACACCCTGGTATGCAGTGCTGGAGCACTCTTAAGAAAAAAACTGATAATTTGAAAAGAATTGAAGTTTGAAATTTACATAATTTATGAAGCACATTTTACCTTGGTCCGGCCACTTTTTGGGAACCAATGTTCTAGTGTGAAACTTTCCCCCTATTTTAGGCAATTGTTGCCAAATACTCACTCTGAAACTTTCAGCAACCTCAAATACCTTCAATTTTTCTAGATCTCATTTCTTATTTTCCTGCATTTTTTCAGTTTCTTCAGTTTTTATCTACAGTTCATAACCAATAAGTTATGGTCAGAGTCTACATCTGTCCCTGGCAATTTTTTCCAGTTTAAATTCAAGTACAAAAATATTCATCTTAACAATATGAAAATAATCAGAAGCCCCCAGCCCTTCTACATACATAACATCCTTTCTCCATTCCAAAAGCAAGTGTTAACAGTAATTAAATTATGCTCTATGCAAAATTCTATGAAGCAGCTTCCCTTTCATTCCATTCCCCCAGTTCATATTCATTTACCAACTTTCCTTCTCTTTCTTTTCCTACTAATGCCAGGCCCCATTTTCCTTCTCCTTTAACATTCTTAATCATTTCTTTTACCTTATATATATTTTCCACCTCATTACCTGCCAGCTGGTTGGCATATAAACTGTAGTGGGTGTTGCTTCATTGTTTGTTTTGGCTGTGGATATGTTCAGTATGCTATTCATGGCATTTTACTTACTTTCCTATTTTATTATTGATTATTAGACTCACCTGACCAGAAGCCCTGAACACCCCCGCATCATATTTCAACCTATCCATTTCTATTTTAAACTTTCTATCCTACCTGCCTGATTAAGGGATCCAACAACCCAAATTCCAATCTATAGGTTGCAGTTTCGTTTTCCTGATAACTGCATAAGTAGCCCCCACCCACAGAACTGAATTAAGAGTACCTTACCTCTGGATTATATTACCCAAGAACATGTTATCTTCATTTAAACAGTGGAGTTGTATACAATACTGCAAAGCAAATACCCTGAAACATGGTGATAAAGATGGAGCTCCTCTGCCATGACAGTGATCTAGGTAACACAAAACTTGAGTTTATTGTAGTTTTTGAAATAATCAGTCCAGCACCTATACTATTCACCTAATATGGTTCCTTGTGTTCCCTCAAATGTGTTTTCTGAAGGTAAAGGAACAAAGAAAATAATATATAATCACTTTTGTGTTATCCTTGATTCTGTTTCTTTCATATTCACTGTACTTTATTTGCAGTAACAATTACTTATACTGGCTAAAATAGTGTTTTGGTTCAAGAAGTGTAAAAGATTACCTGTCCCAACTGGATTATCAATGTAAATAACAGAATGGGTTTTTGTCCAAGAATATTTCCTTCTTCTCAGGACATTCCACCGAGTGACTGAAAATGGTCCATTTTCAGTAAACAGACCAAAAAGTGATGAAGCTCCTGGTCCTCCTTGTAACCACAGGATCACGGGTGCATTTGCAGCATTGGTCTGGAACAAATTGTGGAAAGTGGGCATTGGATTACTCCTATGAAAGATGTTATTAACTTACTGGATAGATTCCCACCTAATAAGTAAACTGACTGGGTTTAAATTTCCTGGTAAAGACAAGATTACTGCAATACTGTACATTATCATGAAAGTAGAGGAAAAGAAATATTTGTTATTCTATGTATAACACAAAAAGACAAACACCCAGAAATGGATGAAATACAATAGTTACAAAAATATCACTTATCCTAAGGAAGGTGCAAGTGGTTAGGAAGTGTCTCTAGTGATCAGCTTGAATTTGTGTAGTACCAGGCACAGATGACACGTGCAAATACTTAAGTTGTCTGCAGTTTTCTTGTGCGCCAAATGCCATATATATATATATATATATATACAGGATGTCCCAACTATCTTGTCCACCCAAAATATCTCTGGAACAATGCCATCTATTGGAAAACAACGTTCACCGGTATCAATGTACGGCAGGGGCACATGAATGTACATATTTGGAAACATTCTAAAATGAAAGCAAATCTGTTTTTTAACACATGGACATCCTATATTTTTTCTTCAGTAATCCATAGCATAACAAATCACAAACAATGGCGTTGATTGCATCGCAATATTCCAGTTACATCCCGAGATATTGCGACACGAAGTTGATGCTTGAAAAACCTGAAATACGCTGCTAGTGCACGTCCTGAGGTCAGGCGAGAACCCCATGCTGCCCATAATCGCGATGTGATTGACATGCGTAATCACACTTCCATATTTATCAAGAGTTCCGAAACGAATAATACGGTCTGCTGATACCGGTGAAAGTCTTTCCAATAGCTGTAATTGTTCCAGATATATTTTGGGTGGACTAATATATAAAGATTTTTGACTTACCTAAAGTACAGGCTGGTCGATAGGAACACTAAACACACACAAAAACACACAACCATTCGAGCTTTCGCCACCCAGTGGTGGCTGCTTCGGGAAAAAGAGGGAGGAAGGAGAGGA